>JAODUI010000013.1:2708639-2721086 GCA_027563995.1 Papilio gigon
ACCGATTTACACGTGAGTTAAGCCGTTTTATAAGTAGTATAGTGAAATGTCTCACGAAAGTTTTAATAGTTTAATTATTATCATAAATGATTAAATTTCAATCAATTTATTCGACCATTTCAAATTATAATGATAAATACAACTATGTGATTTAATACTTTTATTTGGAAATTAATATTACAAGATATTTATTTAATTAGATTATAATTTATTAAAACATTACTGATATTGCATTTTAAAGACGCAATTACTGTTGGCGTAAATTCATCGCTAATTCCACTCGAGCTCTGGACGAGGCATCGGCATGGAAACGCTTAAATTTCATTTATATAATGGGTTAAAGTATGAAATTGCCGTTTCATAGTAAGAAAAAGTAAAACATCCATTAGAGTAATTGAAATATTTTCGATAGAAGTTTAAAATGTAATAGTGGTATATAGAGTCAGCTACGTATAGTCCAATCGAGAGAATGCTGGCTGACGTTGGAGGAGGCCTTTACTCGCGAACAGGTTGTTGCAAGTACTTAGATAGATTTTTGTATAAATGTAGCATTATTTAACCGAACTAAGTACCTTACAGTAGGTAAATTAAATTGTGATATACTTGCTGGAATAAAAAACCTTTTTTGATTTGATTAATTTGTTTATTATAGAGACAGAGGTTCTAAATAGACAGATACGATCGTGTTTTTGAATACTAAAGATATTTCATTTATTGACAAAAAAATGTTTCTCTTATGTTATAGAATTACGGAATCATCTCAATCGGGTAACGTTACCACGCATCCCTTGCTAAGTGACTTTTTTATATTAAAGTATTAGTAGATAATTGTTAATTTACCAATATTTTTTGTAATCATGACAAAGCTTGTGTTAGGATATGGTTCACGATAAGAGTAGAATGGCGGGATTCGAACTCACGATCGCTAGATCGACAGTCCGTACCCTTAACCTTTAGGCTATTGGCGCTTTGAATTTATTTTGTATCCTTAATGGTTCTGATAAATATTAAATAATAATAATTATCATCATCATCAGCTCACTGTACGTCACCACCGAAGGCCTCAGAGCCTACCCTATTATTAGGGGCGACTAGGCCCTAGACAACCACGCTGGCCCAGTAAATGTTGGTTGACTTCACACAAATCTTTGAATATCTACGCAGATATGTGCAGATTGCATCACGATGTTTTCCTTCATCGTAAGAGCGACCGATAATGTACATATGCAATTCGAAAATTGAAAAACACATTGCTACACGGCGGGGATCGAACCTGGACAATGTCGAGTACGGCCCGGTCCGGTCAATCGCTTAACAACTGCGCCACCGACGCTCTCTATTAAATAATATTCCAACTTATTTTGAATTTAAATAAGCAGAAGGACATGGAGTTTCAAAGTGTGTTCGTAAAAGTTTAAGTATCATATGGGAATTCTAAAAGCCTCCAAAAGCATCGTACGGGTTGAGTGTCTAATGTGAGTGGCCGTTCCGTTAAAGTATTTTCGGCTCCGGTCTTATTTTATGTGTGAAAGGGCAGGGATCTATTTAATTTATTGTATAAGAAGGGTCCGATAAAAAAAGACGACATAGAAGCGACTGTTTCTCTTTTTGATTTTTTTAAATTGTTTTCATAATACATTTAATGAAAGAAACAATCAATTTTATATTATAATTTTAATGTATGGGTATGAGATGCAAGGGCTCTTGAAGTACAGGACAATTTAGTTAGGTAGCGAAGGATCCTACGAATTTATATACTTTGGGTCAAAAAAAAAATGTTTTTCACATGCATTACAGAATATTAAATTCTAATAAAGCATTATGTTAGAAGGATACAGTTTGCTTTCAAATAACCGCAAATACGCTGTAAGTTTCAGGATGAATTTTTTTCAAGAAACTTTGCACCCCTTTCCGTCAGTTCTTAGAGCAATTAATTTACTAATGTTCCTGATGAAATTTGCAGCTCTCGAGTTAATTTCATTGCCGGTAATGAGTTACTAATAAAATATAATTTATTCTAAGTACCTAGAGAATTTTACTTTACTCGATTTCTCCGTACTATGAAAATTGTTTTTAGTCTTTCAATATTTTATATACTGCAACGTATATTGCGTTGGCAAACTACGTTAAAACGATTGTGGTCAAAGTAACTACAAGTTAAAAATTCAATTTAACTTGTGGTTAAATAATCTTAGTTACAAACGAGATATGCTCGAAAAAGCGTGTGGTAGGATATGGTTCTCGACAATAGTCGACTGGCGGGACTCGAACTTTCCACCGCTAGATCGGCAGTCCGTGCCTAAACCATTAGACTATTGGCACTTTAAGCATTGAATTTATAGTAGATAGAAAGGTTTTTATTTTATTGTATAAATTAAAAGTTACTTTTCAAACTTTATCTACATATACATGATGTTGTTTTTAATCTGAATACAAAGTAATGGCAAGGGTGTAAAAAAGGGTGTCAACTGATGTATTATAAAAAGCTTGCTTGAACGTAGACTCATGAAAGTGTATATTGTACAAAGGATGCAGTTGTGCGTTGGAAAATTTATAACAGTGTTAGGTCGGCTGTAAATTAATATGTCAAGGAGGTAGGGCTGGAAGATTTTTATAAAAAAAATATCACTTAAAAAGATAAAGCGTTCTTTTACGTATATAAAGAAATGGAATTTAGCAAATGGAATTTATATATGTAATTCGAGCGTCTTTTATTCTCTACTAATAAATTTTCGCTTTATTGACTAGTATGTTTTTGTTAATTTACTAGTGTTTTTTGTAACTATTCGCAATGAGCTCGAAATACCTTATGTTAGGATAAGGTTTACGACGTAGTTCAATGACGGGATACGAACCCACCGGTAGATCGGTAGTCCGTACGTTTAACTTGTTGCTATTGGCGCTTTCCATGTAATTCTCAATGGACACGGTAGAAATAAATGTCAGCAGTGGCCGTTTTTCTTTGTGACCAGAATGGTATCTTAACCTCGGTCACACAGATTAAAAACACTAACTAAAATCAGTGTGATCTACGCAGCGTTATCTCATATAAGAGATAAAGAATTCTTTACCCTTGTGCGACCTGCGTGAAGCTAAATGATGTCTTTCAAGTTAAACCGGAAGGGTCATTCGATACAAAGGCCATATTAAATGTAGAGAAGCACTTGTTTTGTTGATATTTACGTCATCATATTTGAAATTTCAAAAAAACAATTGAAGTTTAAGAATATTCATATGGTTTATTATACCATCAGTTACAGTGAGTGTGTTATTTAATTTTAAACTTATTTTTGGTGACTAAAAGATCCTTTTTACTCATCGTACAAAATTTGTAAGTCATCAGATTTCACAGAAAAATTACGTGTCAGTGACATCCAGTAGCTGTGACATTTTGTGCCTATTTGATTTTCGCCATTTTGGCGCTGACCGTCGAGGTTCGTAGCGGTGAGAACTCGAACTAAAGATAGAGATAGAATCAACAGTGACATCGACAAGCGCGTTTAAATATGAACGTAGCAAAAGCTGGATTTTCCAAATAAACTACGAAGATCAGTAATAAAATATACTGATGTAAATTTAATTTGCTTTGAAACAAAAAAAAATATTTACAACATTTTTAATTCACGGTTATATAGCATCGAAATAGTTCTACGCTCGTAAAAATTACAACAGCGTAACTAAATCATAGTCTGAAATGTAATTTCTGCTTGGCAACGTTGAGTGGATAGTTTGTTAATTTATTGGACCACTTGATAATTTCGGACATAAACTTTACGAGTCGAGTGCGGCGTTAATCACTTGTGATATTTCCGAATGAAATACCTCAAACAACAGTTCTAGAACTACTGTTAACAAGCTTTAGTTAATTAAAAAGCTCTGCACTCCTCTTTAATACCCTTAACAAGAATACGAATCGAACACCGTCAAAGTCACGCTATTTGAGCTATGGGAGGCTGCATTGCAACAAATAAAGCCGAAATATTATACTCAAGTGAGTAGAGTCAAATTGTATGTTTTACACAAAATACTAGACCATGGTAATTGTGCTTAACTAAAGCATAAATAAATCTACACATATATCTTTTAGTACATTTTATAACGATTAATGTAAATGAGAATAAAAATATTAAATGTCTTTTCTATATACATTTGTATAAAAAAATATATATATGGCCTTCGTAATAATGGGAGATCATTAAAAGGAGATTTAAATTATTGTTACACACGGGAAAAACATTTTTCGTTTTCCTTCGGATTTATTCAGTGATAATATTCTGTTTGAATAGACCGTCTTGAAAAGTTACATGATCTATAAAAAAAACACTTTAAGTTATTCTCTACATTACAAGTTAAAGATATGGACTCAAGCCTTCCCCAATACCGCATCCAAGACAAGCTTATCACATTATTCGAAGTTTATTTAGTCTCAATAACAATTTCTCAGTCAGAAAAAAAACTGTACGATTCACTCTTACATACAAAGATCCTTAAGTTACTTTAAATTAACAATTAAAATTTATGTATGACCCTTTGGCAATAGAATTAAATTCAACATTATAAAAAGTGATGTGAACAAAAAGTTTGTATGTAACTGAGTGAAATTAATGGCAAATATGAAACTTCTAAATATCTGCAAGAAATTTGCCAAATGATTTATGCGCATATTAAAACTTTTCAATGTTTGGTTACGCTTATTTCAGAAACGATCGCTGATACGTGAATTAATGACTTTCTGAATAATTTATTACACAATATATATAAGCGCCAATAGTCAAATGGTTAAGAATACGGACTATCGATCTATCAATCGTGGGTTCGAATCCCATCATTCGACTAATTTCATGAACCATATCCTAACACAAACCTTTTCAACCTTGCCAGAAATGGTTAAAAGAAATGTTAGTAAATTAACAAAAATCTGCTAATATTTAAAAAAAAATCTTTTATCGAAGTTTCAAAGAAACCGACATGATATTTTTAAGAGAAATTACAGTCTGCTCACCGACACACATAACCTGAATAGTTAAATAACATCCAGCTAACTTTATCTTATTTAAATTACACTATATTAGCATAAAGTAACATTAAAATTAGTTAACATAGTTTACTATGAATTATTCACCAAGATAAAGTTTTTTTTAAATGCTCCTACAGATTCGCGGTCCGCAATCTTTTTTGCTCTATACATTTATATATATAGTTTTGGAGTCCTGAACGTAGTTATATATACTTCTATATATCTGCTTATACCCAACTTAAAGTTAAATGCTTTAAAACTATTGGGATTTTAGACACATTATTAGCAATCTAAAAAAAAAATACGTATAAATCATTTTGAATAATAAAAGAATATCTTCAGTAAGCTTTTGAAAAGGTTGATTCATTTTTCATGAATAAATGCTTCGAATTAGAAACGCTTTAAGCATCATTAGTAGGCATTTGCCTTTTAAAATGTCAGCTTGACGTTTATAAGATTCGGCGCAATTTCGCGTGATAAATGATAGCCGGGACACGCTGTTAACTAGACGTTGTATATATTTTTTAAATTACTTAAAATTTATTGATGCACACATATAAAACGCCGCGCCGGTAGCATAGTTGTTAAACGCTTGATCAGACTGGACCGTACTCAACAGTGCCCCGCTTCGATTCCCGCCATGTACCATTCTAGATTTTCGAATTTCATATGTATATTATCCGACGTTCTTACGATGAACGAAAACATCGAGATGCAACCGGCTTATATCGGCGAAGAGATTCAAAGATATGTGTGAAGTCAATCGACTGAGCAAGCGTGGTTGTCTATAACCTAGTCACCCCTAGTAATTGGGTAAGCTTCGAGCCCCTCGGTGGACTGATGATGATAAATAAAAATGAATGTGTATAAAAACACAACTAAACATCATATTTCATGCGCATGATGTATTTCATCATCATCATCAACAGCCCTTGTCTGCCCACTGTTGGATATAGGCCTTTCCCAATGCCTTCTACAGTACGCGGATTTCCTCCTTCAATGATGTATTTGCCTTACTTGTATTAAAAAAAAAAACGATTCAAAAATTTTGTCTGTCCACACGCCCACGTTTGTTCCGCGTAATCTCCGAAATGGCTGGAACGATTTTGACAGGACTTTAATGGAAGGTAGATGATGTATGCGGGGGTTACATAGGCTTTTTCTTCTTCAGTACCTACGGACAAAGCCGCGAGTAACAAATATTATAAAACGAACCCTGAATAACTGAGTCACGGTAGGTAGGTGTGTGGTAATCCAGATTACAAATTATCCAAACCGCTAATGACATAAAAAACATGTCGTAATTATATTAAAAACTTTAATATTATAAGCAAAAACGTAAATTGTATTCATGAAAATTTACAATATTGTATTGAAATTGACTGGACACGTAATTCATGGATGTGGAAGACGGAGGACAGCATACTGTGGAAGTTATTATAGGAATAGGCCTATATCTAGCTGTGGGCAGACGAGGGCTGTTGATGATAATGATAATATTTTAACTAAAAAAATTGTTTATACTAAAAGAACAATTAGGGGTATATAATAATTGCTATGTTTTAATTTTAACCCTAACGTTGTTCCTGATGATAAGATCTAAGTATCTTAAGAAAAATCTTTCTTGTAATCTCTATGCTCATTAAATGATACCATAATAAGTATTGGATTGTCATTGCTGTGAACATGATCGTATTATTAGCATACTAAACGAAAAGAAGCGGAGAGGAAAACATTGGACCCTTGCCAATTTAATTTCATTTGTAGACAGTGAAGTTAATTTAACTCAATAATAGCGACAGGGATTAAATAAAGTAAATAAATCAATAAAAAACATAAATGCACAACTTTATTGATAATAAATTACAAGCCATGAAAGTAAAATAAAATGCAAAAATTAATTGTCAAAATAATAAAATCATTTATTGTTAAACATATATTTTGAAAAATAGTCAACAATGCAATAATGCAATAAATAAATACAATGCGGAGGCAATCTTAATCATTTTATTAATACGTAAAGCATAAACTTGGTACTCCTTTTTAAGCTCATTGCCATAAACAAGGTTAATGAGAAGAAACGTGTAAAGCCATATTAATTAAAACTAAAAAAAAACCTTTAAGCTTATCAAAGGCGTCGACATGCTAGCCCAGTGAGGATTGGCTGACTTCACAAACATACTTGAATTTATTAAACATTTGATTACATCAGGATATTTTTCTTTTGTTGTAATTTATATGTCAATTTAACTTTACCGTTTTAATGTACAGTTTCATCTGTACAATACGACTGTTCAGTTACAACTGAAGGTTTATGGCGGGATTATTATGTTTTATATATTTGAGAGAAAACTGAACAAGTCTGTTTAGTAAGTGGTTTATAGTATTACAATGCAAATGTAGTCTGTTGTTAAGTTACTATAACATCGTTTAAAAGTTTCCACAGCCTCGTAGCTCGAACTGTAAATGTTGTTTTAGAATTTACAGAAATTATTCATACAGAAAGATTTTGTACAACTTTATAAAATTTATTCACTTTTGTTTTGAACAACACGATTGTAAATTTACATCATTAAATACTTTAACTTAATTAATAGGCTTTTGTTCTTTTGGACTACGTACCAAACCCATACAGATCAATCCAGCCGTTCTAAAGATGTAATCTGATTAACATCCATCCAAAATTCTGCATGTAACTTGATATCCGATTGTCAAGAGTGTTATGAACTGGCAAGGTTCGTATTACTATGACGTTTAGCCTATACCCTTTATTTAAAAAAAAATTAGTTGTAATTCGATCAACATTGAATCCTCCTTGGAAATAAAGAAAGAAAAATAAGTAAAACCTCTTTACTGCTCCAATAGTCAGTGAACAAAAGAAAATGAAAAGACACAATAAACGACGCTTATCACCATAGGAGCTATAGATGTCAATAGACTTGTTGTTTCAAGTCCCTTTGCATTTTATTACTTACATAGAATTTAGCTCAGTCTTTGTCAGTGCCGAATTAATAACAACTTAGAGGTTACCTAGTACTCCAGATAGCTTGTCTATGGTTTGATTCTGGTCAGTTTAGTGGTTTTAAGTTGTGGGCGGCGCGAGGTCACGTGAAATTCATGTTCCCGCGGCGCCCACAATGACCAAGAGAGGGAAAGTAAAAAAAAAAAAGTAGTTTTAAGTTAGTTCTAAACAAACATGTAACCATTTGTAAATTACGATTTATAATGTTTATAAAAGAAATAATGTTTTCGTACTTTGTAGTTTCTTTGTACGTTTTACTTCTTTGTACTGATATTAGAAGTATACATTAAGCATTATTTTGTATTCTGTACAACAATTTTAATTTTCTTTCTATTCCAATTGTAATAATTAATACGAGCTGCCGAACCTTCGCATTTGTTTTGTTGCGAGAAATTTAAATGAGGAAAGAACACGCAAAAATGTTTGTAAAAAAAAAACATTTTATGAAATAAGGATGTAAGTTAAAATAACTTGAATTTTGTTACGTCATTGTTTCACTTATTGAGAGTATAAAAGCTTAATCTTAGTTATAATTATTTTAGAATACTGTGGAAGGCCTATATTCAGTAGTGGGCAGTTAAAGGCAGATGATGCTGATGATGAAGATAAACATTTGGATGGATGATTGTTTACCTTATAAAGCATGGACGGATCTCGATATCTTTGGAACAAATATATACAGTCAGTAATAGGCTTCTAAGTGTTTTAACTTCAATTAGGACGAAGTTCGAGTGGCAGCTTTTTAATTAAAACAAAGAAATAATTAGTGTATTAAGAAAAAAATTATGTACTACAATTGTTTCCTTTTATAAGAGACAAGAGCAATTGAGAGGCGGAAACAACGACTCACAAAACATATAACACTAGAAGAACAGATAGTATTGAGAAGTTTGTTTTTGGACATATTTGATTATTTCTATTTATACCTGGGTTATAATTGAAATGATGTTTTCTCATATATATCAGTAACTAGACATATAGATGTCGCAACGCATAGTATCACTCTTAATTCGAAGCACCCTTGCATCGGCACCCTGGGAAGCGAGCGTTCGTTAGAGCTAATTAACAGTATGGAACTCTCACTACCACACTCAAATAAATATCACAGCTCTGGTTAATAAAATAACTTCTATATTTCCTATAAATTTAATGAAGTGTAAATCATAACGAATAAGTTATACAATGTTACACTTTCTGTAAACCACCTGGTATTTGTATTTTCGAATGTCTAGTTGGTTGAAAGGTTCTGAGGAATTTTATAAACCCATCCAAGGTAAGCCCAGGAAGTCTGCAATATTCGGATGTTTTTTTTTATTAATTTCTGAACACTATCTCCCTTTATTTACATCATCTCTTGTGTTATAATTTTTTTAACTTTTTATATCTACGTGAGAATGAGAACGGTGAAGTTCAGTTGAATTTGTAGCTTTACAGCGTATTAATATTTCTGAATATTAAAGATAAACATTTAAGTCATATAAATAAAAAATAAGTTTAACAGTATCAAACAATTGTATAAAAAAGTACATAATTTAATTTTAGAATTGCAGTTTATTGAATGACTCCAAATAACATCGAAGCTTGTAAGACATGGTTCACTGCAATAGGCGAATGGAAGGATTCGAACCAACTATAAAGTAGTATGAATCCTAAATCATTAGACTTTTGCCGCTATATTATATGCTATGTAATAATAAAAAGATTTGCGACAGTACGAGCACGTACGTATGTTTTTTCTGTGTTTTTTTTTTTAAAGGAAATGAACGGTACAACACTGTTGATTTCACATTAGTACTTGAACAGTTGAAATTCGTTTGTTTTTCCAATTAGAATTTCATGTTTATTTTAAATTTCCTATTTTTATTTTTTACTTTACAAACTTGCCACGTACAAAGGGGTCAGGAAATTTTGAAACCCTTTGATGTTTCTTTGTTCGAGTTCCGGTTTTAACTTTTATCATAACGAGTTTTGATAAAGTTGTGACAGTCGCGCAAAACTCTGAAGAAGGCACATTACAAGTTATGGGTATCGTATAAAACAGATCAAGTTTATGTGTCAATAACGTGTCCTGAATATTTAAATTTAGTTGGATAACGAGTTCTATACGAAACGATGTAACGACAATAATTTATATTCATAGATTTTTTTATTAAAAACATCTTTACTTATGTTTCCACATTGATTTATGTCGGATTTCACGTTCATCAGTTCCCACAATTTTCATAAAAAGCGGTATAATTGATTTGCTTTAGCTATCGGCCCCCTAATAATAGAGTAGGCTTCGAGCACCCCAGGGGGGACGTATAGTGAGCTGATGATGATTAATATCGTAAAATATTGATATCATTTCATATTAAAACTAGTTAAATAATTTGCTTGTCAATATTCTAATATCAATCAATATAAGATTAACCATTTAAGCGAATATAGTACGAAAGAATGATAATAAAATGGAAGAGACAACAATACTAAAGAATTGGTCATCCAGGAATTCAATTAAATAGAAGATAGGAAAAGATAATCTTAATTCTAGAACTTCAATGTACTCTTATGACACATGACGATTGACGTCACTCATGACACATGCCATATGAAGTAGCTCATAATACATGACACATGATGTCACTCATTACACATGACTTGTGATGTAATTCAAGATACATTGCATTTTATTTGACAAGTACAATCTTAGGAATTCATGAAATAAAATCCATCCTCCTCATTCTTGTCCGTTCCTTTTAAAAGATATAACAAAATAATGTCCACTTAAGTTAACAGATAATAGACCATTAAGACTTCCATTATCTTAAATGGTTACAATTTAGATCTCTGTAATGAGGGTACTCAGCGGAATAAAGGAGCGACTCAGTTGAATGTAGCTCTAACTGATGATAACTTTCAACCAACTTTATCTCATACATTTTTAGAGTTTCTCTTTAACGCATTAGTCATTCCTCAAAATGACATACTAGCTGTTATTAACGTAGCATGTTACGTCGAACTCCTACTGATAATTCCATCGATACATCGTGTCATCTCTTACATTCCCATTGAGAAAATAGAGACAAATAGATGTATTAAAACAAATGAAAGTCTAAAGCCATAGTTAAAACACAAACAATTAGGACGTTCTTAATCATAAAACTAATTGCAATGTTATAACAAGACTGAGCCGTAAAAACAATTGACGCTTAATAATTTTACGTAGACCTTTACCTATGTAAGATTATATCATATACTATAACACGTATGTATGTTAAACTATTAAAACTTTTCTGAGACTTCACTAAACCACTAATAAAAACGACTTAACTCACGTGTAGATCGGTGTAGGTATCGACTAGTTTCGGACCCGTCGGATGTCCTTCATCAGGTTGAGTGAACTATAAGGCTGTACTCGCGGTCGCGGCGCGCCTGGCACTGAAACTAGCCGGTAACTACACTAATCTACACGTGAGTTAAGCCATTTTTATTAGTAATTTACGTATAAATGTGTGTTCTTAGTACTTTAAGAAAATGAATTCCTTATTAACTACTTATGCATGTAATAGACTTTTTAGGTACATCTCTGTATCCAAATTAATTGGATATTGTTTTGTTTTTCTAAAGTTGTTTACGTATGTTTAATCAAGTAAAGTGGCCGCAGCCGCGTTTCTGGGATTGTTTGATTTAATTCACATTCGCCCTTCCATTCATGGAACATTAAGGAACGCGGCCCCAACCCTTTCAGCGCGGACGGCTCGCGACCTCGCATTCGCTTTGTATCGTCTTTCATTACCCGGACAGATGGGATCCGAATGAATTGTCAGAGTCGACATTTTATTTAAACGTGCCTAGTAACGAATAGTTGTCGCCCGTTTGTTCAGAAATTCCAATGTTATTTGCCATCAAAGACTGAAGGTGTGGATTGTGGGAAAAAAGATATGCGGAAGTGTGTGAGTTCAGATATGACGGCTGACAGAGATGTATGGAGTACATACTGTACCGATTTGATTAAGGAAAAGAGTCGGTTAATAATGATAATGATGATCTAGTAGGAAAGATTTACTCTTATTTTTTTTTAAATTAAAATAGCTTTATCTTCTTGTCCACATTGATTAGTAAAATTTCACGTTTTTCTATAGCAGCAATTTCCTTAAAAAAGGATAGACATTCCTTTAAAATAGTTACGTACATTTTGATGAAATAATTACTGCCTTTGACATAAAACTTTTTAATTATAACAATAAACAAGTCTGATATTAATTACTCTATGTCATAGAATATTAATCTAGTTATTTGGAATTCCTTTGTCTCTATTGTTATTATAGATAATTTATTAATCATAGTTACAAATTAAACTATTAAAACTTTCGTGAGACATTTCACTATACTACTTATAAAACGGCTTAACTCACGTGCAACTCGG
>JAODUI010000013.1:2731079-2747730 GCA_027563995.1 Papilio gigon
TCCCACACTCTCTACGCCATTGCACCGCCCGGCGTAGAGGTGCGTAAATGCATTTCCTGACTATAAAAAAAAAAAAACAAAATCATATAGGGAAAGAATGCAAAACAAATGACTCCTTACTAGTCGAAATGGTTTTAGTTATGGGAGTAGGAGGTCACAACGCAACTTATATGCATACGCATATATGAAAACATACAAACTCTTGAATGCTTATCATACTGACAGTCCGGTAAAATTAAGAATACGTAGAAATCTCAAATATTAGTGTAGTCAGCTCACATATGTCCACACCGATGAGCTCGGAGCATACTTAAGTTATTACTGACTAGGTCATAGACAACGCTGACCCAGTGCCGGTTGATTTAGTATATTACTTTTGATATTTTTCTTAGAGAAGTGCAGGTTTTATTATGCTGTTATCGTCACCCTAAGAACTTCGATAAAGGAATATATGTACAAAAACACAATGCTTCTAGTCAAGTCTTAAAGCGTCAATAGCCTTAAGATAAGGGGACGTACTCCTGATCTAGCGGTATGACTATTGTCGTGAACCATCCTAACAAAAGCTTTTTCAAGCTTACTTGGAATGGTTCAAAGAAATATTAGCAATTATAAAATATCTACTAGTATTTAAAAAAAAAAAATAAGCGATTACACCGACTGCCGCTCAGTATTTAACAAATAATAAATAAATCGCCTTGGTAGATTCGAGCTGCAGTGAAATGTTTTCGATGTCGGTGACAGTATTGTGCCGTACGTCAATTACAGATTCTGGAGTGCAGTGCGAGTGACGTGAAGGCTAACTGATGTTCCACTTCATTGCCGATGTAACAGCATTTTGTGAAGCTATTCGATTATGACATTTTCAGAAACCGGAATGAGTTCATTTTTTTTTAATTTCTTTAATATAATACTACTATAATCTAGAATGTATAAAAAAGTAAAGTCAATGATGGTGTACAGTAAATGATTAGTTTTGTGTTTGATCACAATGGGTATTTAAATTTCGAGAATAGAAAAAAGCGTCACACAAAGCATCATTACATGTATATGCGAAGAGGAAGCGTTGTGTTCCTTTTAAAGAAAATTGCACGAATGAAAACACGAGAAATTTGACACATTTCAAGTTAATGTAGAGCAGAAGTTCATACAAAATGTTTCTTATAAAGAATCTTCGAATTTGTATGTCGGGTCTTTGATAAAAGAACCCTAATAACGTTTGATTTTAAATGAATTATGTTCAAATTTTGAACAATGGACGATCATTAGTTATAATAAAATAATGTCTCGATGAAATACTCAATAAATTACGTTTAAATTAATTTTATAAGATTGTCGACATGGGCTGAACAATAGCAAAATAAATGCAAATGAATTCGACTGTTATTTAGGTAGTGCCAAGTTGCAAACAAGGTTTGAGCGTTAAGGACTTTCAGACAAAATGCGACATCTCCTTGCTGAAGTTATCAAAAGTTTTAGCATAATAAACCGACACAGTAAAATGTTGTGTAAATTTTAATTATGCAACTTGACATGGAAGCTTTTTAATTTGATAAAACGTGACCTAAATCTAATGTTACTCAATATATTAAAACTAATAGAACGATTGAGAATTATTTATTTTTATTTGCTTTGGACTCATTAATGATAGATATACTAATATTTTTTTTACATTTTATTTATAAAAAAAGCTTTTATTCGTATATTTTAATTAAATCTTTAAAAGTCTCGACGCACTCAAAATTACATTACTTTAAAATTTCTCTTACTCGCGCTTGGATTTCTTTTCCAGTTGTAACATCTTGGTTGAGAAATGTTGCATGTTGCATTTCGTGTTGCAAATTCACGTATTATATTTTTCAGCGTAATACAAGAGCTTTTTAAATATTTAAAAGTTTGAAATGTAATGAACTTGCGAATGTATAATTTATAAAAAAGCTATTGGGATACTGATAAACAATAATAATCACAAAACCACATAATACGTTTTGCAAAAAGTTTTCTAAAACGAACGAATTAATTTAAGACGCAAAATATGAACTTACAAGCAGACAGACAATTACATAGAATTTAGAATTTGCGTTAAAAGGGATGGATATACAACATTCACGTAGTACATTTTTTTTATATTCCGTAGATGACTCAAATGTATGAACCTTGGAATAATCAAAACGAAAGGAAATTAATAAGTTACGGCTTCAGTCTTCGGTCTTCGAACTTCTTGTAAAGAAAACTGTGTGAGATGGAATTTTAATTACACTTAAATGAACTTTCTTAATATCTGTAAGAACAAGATAAACTATGAAGTTAGCTTAAGAATTGAACTCACATTATTAACGTCTTGGGTGAGTTCCAAGTAACTCAATTAACGCCTTTTTTATTTTTCAAATTTTTATCTACCTATAAAATATAATGAAAAAGAAATATTTACAGAGAAAAATTAAATTCGCCTGTCTGTATGTCGTAAGCAACGAGCAAATTAATTATTTATGACAATAGTTAGGTTGTTCCCTCAGCCTCGTCTACAACAAATTAAAAAAAAATAGTAAGTTACCCTTGGGTTCACCCAGACAATGTTTTACTTCTGTGTCGAATAGCATTGAGATCATTTAAGCCATTTTATATGGTACAACAAACATTCATCCATCTAAACATTCCTCAATCCAAACTCTCTCATTTCTGATATTACTATGAAGGACAATATATTTTAACTTGCTAAAAGCATTTCATGTATATTAAAGGTTCAATGATTTGTGGGCGACCCCTCCGGTCGCGGGTTAATTATTTATAATGCAAGCGGCTAAGTTGGTCAGGTTTGTGGAAAATGGAAAATTTGAAGCGAAGGAAAGTAACAATTGAATTACAGTAATTCAGTACAAAACTGATCATAGCTTCATCGTTACTAAGGGCTATTGAATGAGTACAGTAATCGATGTTAATTGTGGCCGGGAAACGGATGTTGAGTAAACCCTTAATGAGGAGAAATGTGACCGTAACAAAAAATATCTTAAATTTATTTAAAATGGGTTTAAAAGTTTTCACTTTACGTATTAACATGATAATTCACTTTCCACGCTTAACTGTTCTCGGTAAAACGTTATTTAAAATTTGAATTTCTAAAAACCTTTTTCAGACCGCAATGTTTAAACGAAAACAAATACATCGCTCGAGAACGACAAAGACTTTTTAACCTGAGCTTATGTAAGCACAAAAAGGCGTCTTTATTGTTTCTTTACTCCACAATTTTATTATAAAAATTACCTGAAATATAATTTTGTTACATCAGTTATATTCATTCTGAACTAATTTCGAATCGTGAATTTTATGCACTCTGCTGGATAGACCTTACCTAATGCTGTCCTCCACCTTTCACGTCCAAAGGTAGGATTGAAAAACAATTTTCCCTAAAGTGCACAGCTTAGCAAACTGCATTCACAAGCACGATCAGGCTTAAAGATCTCACCAACGCATATTCCCTAGACATGAATAAAATCAGCACATGACGTTCTTACATATCGGTTTGTGGTAAAACTCAATAAACATCCTATTAATTACTTTTATTATAATGAGTAGGTTAATTATACTTTCATAGTAAACAAGCATTTTGATTATATATTTAGTTAAATCTTCACCAAGCCACTGTTTGGTTTAATATTAAGTAACTCTGAGTGCGGCAGTTCAGGACGTCTCTGTTATCGCAGCAGAGTTACTAAATTTTAGTAGTTCGTGTACTAATATATTAATTAGACGGCAGTAACTTCAAGCTGTAACTTAATTACGAAACAACTGTCGACTTTGCTCCCTTCTTGAAGTAACGTACTTCAAGCTAGCGACAAAGTTAAGTCAAATTGTGTTATATTTATTCATTTTAAAATGATAAAAGAGACAGTTAAAGAAAATGAGTAGCAAAGTTTTGTCTAATATTCCAATTATATTTGAAATTAAATCAAAAACTTTTCTATTTCAAAACAATTTTTCCGCGCATGTTTCAACGTTGTTTCTTTTAGTTTTACTGTTTTTAAAATTCAGTAACTTACATGGACAAAGTTATACGCTGAAATAAGTTTGTTTTAGTGATGTTTTAATTATAAATTTATGGTTTGTTTTTGTGCTGTGTTCTTGGAGAATATATAGGTTTTCACATTACGTGACATCTTGTTATTTGTTCGCTCGTGATTTGTGACATTTATAATTATTATTAATAAGCACTAATAGCGTAGTGTTTAAGGGTACAGATTACCGACCTCGCGGTCGTGGGTTCGAATTCAGAAATTCGATTACTGTCGTTGACCACATCCTAGAACAAATCTAGATCTTGGTTACAGTTACAGTGTTAAAATAAATATTAGTAAATAACCAAAAATCTGCTAATATCTCGATTTATAAAAAAAAATGTACACTTTTATTTTATTTGTTTTGTAAATAAATGCATTCTCTTAGTATTGCGTATGTCCATGAGCGTGATCACCTTCGTGTTTCAGCTGATCATTGACTGAATGACCACTTCTCTTAAAACGTTCGTTGTTATCGACCCGCTCCGTTACTATACGTTAGTGCGACACGCGGTCCATTAGACCCCACGTTCTATAGCAAAGTTGTGCCCTTCGCAGCACAGAGAAGTACACGGTTTTCCTTGCCGCACCACAGGAAAGTTGCATTAGGGATAATTTAGACATTGTTTCGCATCGAACGTGTTAAAGCAATGTTTAATATAAAAGTGGAGACAGGGCACGGGATGTCACGGGACATTAAGCTTCTGTCAGTTAGAGATAAGACAGAAACGCTTTATTTATATGTATTCAGGTTTACCGCATTCGTTACGTCTAACCGTTGTCTTAATTTCGGCTCAGACTAATACATCAAGTTAGTTGGTCATTCATTTATCAAGGCGAGACAGTGAGGATGCTGGTACTGTCAGTCACAGTTCTCGTGTGGCATTTGTTTGCACGCAATTAACAGGGATAAATGTTTTATGGAGTAATTAAGCACAGAGCTATAGTGATGTATATTTTAATAACACTAATAAAAAGCTATCTTAACAACTTTTGGAAGCGCTAATAGTCTAATGATTAAAGGTAGACTACCGTTCTAGCGATCGTGTATTCGAATCCCACCATTCGTTTATTGTCGTGAACTTTATCTTAGCACAAGTTTTTTCAAGTTTACCTGAAATTATTTCAAGGAATTAACAAAAATCTACTAATATTAAGTCTATGACAGATAAATAAATACAAATTTATTGAAACCAATGGTTGCCTATTGTTAAACTTTTATTTTATCTCTATATAAACTTTAATTATATCAAATTTAACATTTATATTTACGTGCAATGTTACCAAAAAGTATATATTATTATTTGGTTGATAAACATTGTGTCTACGTCCGGTTAGATATATAAAATATTTTTTATTATTATCTATAGAGTACGTATTGTGCAGACCCTCCATTGGGAAAAGGGCAGGTTGATGATGATGATTTGTAGAGTAGAGTAGAGTAGTTACATCCGCGTACGCTCAATTAGTTCTGTCGTTGCCAGCAAGCGAAATTGCAAACGATTTTTAAAGCTGCCGCGCGTATCTTAATCACTCGCTCGTCATGCGGTCCGCATTGTTTGTTACGTTTGTGCACGCAAATTAAAACTCTACGAATTGTTTACGCTCACAGATTAACATCCGTAACGATTCAATGCTTGTTTGCATTTGTTTTTATGATAATGTATTAAAAGTAAAGATAGGAAGATCGGAAGTATAGTTTAATGAACGTAACTTAATACCCACAGAAGTAATAGTGATAGTAAGATACGATAGACTGTCTTTCAATTTTGATTGTTTAACTCGTTAACTATATTTTTTTTAAATATTAATGTTATATATAATTTAAATATTAATTTCCTGCGACCTTTCCTGGTAAGCTTGAAAAAGCGTGTGCTAGGATATGGTCCACGACAATAGTCGAGTGGCGGGATTCGAACCTACGATCGCTAGATCGATAGTCCGTATCCATAACCAGTAAGCTATTGGCGCTTCATTAAGAGTGTTACAAGATTTTTTTGTTTGATATCATCAAATGTGAACAGAACCTGATAGGAACAGCGAGAAATATAATATTCCGGTCGCGCGCCAAATAAAATCACATAAACTCCGGTACAATGGGCTCTCCATTATTACGAGAGGCATATTGACTTACAATTCTTAACACGTTTACTTTCAAAGAACAAAATTTAATAAACACATTTCCTATATATTTATTAAATATTAGCAGATATTTTTGTTAACATACTAATATTTCTTGTACCATTCTAATTAAGATCTAGACTTGTGTTAGGATATGGTTGTCGACTATAGTCGATAGACAGCATTCGAACAATGGGTCACATGTTTGGATTGATCATGTAATGAAAGAGGATATGTTTCCTTCCAATCCCTTTCCTCTCCTCCCCGTCAAACCCAATTCACCTTCCCATCCTCTCCTTATTGGGAAACAATCGTTTGAAATTCGTTATCATTTCATAATCTATGACTTGTATTGTAGTTTATCAGTCAATAGAAAATTATTTTCACCTACAAAATACAATAGACCTTTCGTAGATTACAAAACTGTTATATCATGTAACTAGTATTCACTTAATTCTATTATGAGTACAAGAAAGGAAATAATAAAGCAAGGAACATTGAAATAACATTAGCGGATGTGTCAAGTATCGACGGACTGGCACTTTAGTAAATTAGTTATGTTACACTTTAGATCTAATAACGAGCCATCGGAAAGGATCCCGTACGTTACACCAATTTGTTACATTAAGAGCTCATACACAGTTTGATACAGTAGTAATGTAGATATATAAGTTGGATGTAAAGTAAGACTTCATTGATCTATTTGGTAAATATAGAATTAACCTTTTTTAAAGACACACACATATAACCTAATAGTTAAAAACATAGACTACCAATCTAGCAGTTGTAGGTCCAAATCCTATAATTCTATTACTTTTAACCATATCACAACAAAAACTTTTTTCGAGTTTAACTGATTACAAGAAATGTTACTAAATCAACAAAAATAGTAGATATTTCATAAAAAAAAAATTAATTGCTCAATCATTTATATCGGTATTATATTTTTTAAAATTATGTAATAACATCGCGTACTTATAAAATGCATGTCCTTAATATGGTGATATATACAAGCAGGATACAACTAATGTTTCAAATCTGATCGTCTTTTGTATTTGTCAACTGTTAACGACGCGATGGCCAATGCGGTAGGTAAGACGCGGGGCCGCCTAGAGGGGGGCGACCGATCGGCGCGACTGCGCCGGCGTCATTATGACAAAATTACTAAAGTACAACGGTCGAACTGCGAAGTGTAAATTTTTAATTCTTGTAAATTTATCTTTATATAACGACATTTAAAAAAAATGCTTTTATTCTTATCGCAAAAAACATTGCAGCAATAACAACAATAATAATAATTTATTTCAGATCATAAAAACCCATAGAATGGTTAGTACAAGCTTAAAAATAGCGTAATAAAGGACACAAAAAGTATATGACGATAGACTACTTAAGTAAAGTCTATTAATCTATGGGTAAAAATAAACTTCATTTAAGCAAGCATATACTCCGAAAGATAGAAATGTGGTGTACGAAATAAAACACAGGCATATGGTTCGAGATGTACAGACCGACTGATCAATAACTACAATCATTGTAGGGTAATAATTTACAACACCAATGACATTTGTTTATTTACCTATATTACAAGTAAAATGTTCTACATAAGTGACTTATTAGAATAATGAAAGTACATACGATTGAACATCAATCTTAACAAAAATACGCCACAAATAGGAGGTAAAAAAAACAACCTCGTATTCCGTATAGCATGAAAATATTGCGCATTGATAATTTACGTTACAAAAACAAATCCAATTTTTTTAAAGGTTTCAATGTAGATTCGACATATAGAGAATTTTACGATAGACCGCAGCAGTACGGATGAAAAAAAAATATTGAAGGTAATAAATTTCCGATACTGCAATGTAAACATCGAATTCAAAACCATCTTTCATATCTATTGATAGTGATAGATTTTATCCGGATAGTTTAATAGTTTCAAACAGAAGAAAGCAAGGAGATTGAATGTGAATGGCTATAAAGGTAGTAGAAGACCAAAGATGTGGATGGATTGTGTGAACGATATGCTTAAGAATGATGCTAGTTCAAATATGACGGCTGACAGAGATGTGGCGTGGTACGCACTGTGCCGACTCTCTGTAGGGAATGGTTAACTTGTGTGGAGTTATTCAAAATGACAATTCTTTGTACCTTAAGTATATGCGTAGTGTCCATTGTTAAAACAAAATAGCATCTTCTAAATCAATGCTTAGTTCATTTGTAACATCGAACGGAGAAATTTAATTCTCAATGAGACATTGTGTTCAAGTGTTACGATAAAGGGTTCAAATGACGTTTAGCGATTCCTTTGTTCTACGATTAATTTTCTAAGTGTCATCAATTGAATTGTATAAAATCGTTATGTTTGATGAAAATCACATTGAGTGATAGTATTGTCATGGGGTTGTATCTCATACAAAATATCTTTAGTACTAAAACGTAGTAACACATCGCGATGAAATGTAAATAAGCCGAATTCAGTATAAATAAGTATTAATATTGAGATTAAAAAAAACCTTAGCATATTTTATAAGCTCAAATTCACATCAACCTCAATTCCACCTATTAATTTGAAGACAAGATACACCATAATTAATCAATTAAAAATGCGAAATTATAAGCTAATTGTGACTAAATGTCACCTTGAGGCTCGCGTAATTTTTGCAAAAAAAAATCAATAGTATCGTATTATTTATGTTATGAATGGTGCCATCTATCGCCCATTCGAAACAATAAAAAATAGCCAGAAGAATAGCAAACTTTAGGGTGTAACCAATTCTTTGTACTAAGTGGTGTGTGTCACCCCCTAATAACAGGGTAGGCTCCGAGCCCCTCGGTGGGGATGTATAGTGAGCTGATGATGATGATGATGATGAATATTGT
Organism: Papilio gigon; assembly: GCA_027563995.1. Classification (NCBI taxonomy): domain Eukaryota; kingdom Metazoa; phylum Arthropoda; class Insecta; order Lepidoptera; family Papilionidae; genus Papilio; species Papilio gigon. The sequence continues at coordinate 2,740,139 of JAODUI010000013.1, forward strand.
TTTAACCCTTTAAAATCAATATATTTTCTTCTAAGTAACCCTTTAGAAAGAATATTATAAACCTTTCTATTATTCTAACAGTACATTTTAAAACAAGATGGCGTCAAAACCTTACGACATTTCGAACACCCTCATAACGATCCGTTTGATGTTGCCAACACGAAGAAAATAACACAAAGCTCTGAATTTTCCGGTATTGCATTTTCTTAAATCTACAAAGGCAACTCCAAAGCGACATTTTTGTTATATGCATAGTGATTGTAGCGCCACGAAGCGTCAATAGCCTAATGGTTATTAAGTACGGACTATCGATCTAACGGTCGTGTCGAATCCCACTATTCGACTATCGTGAACCATATCTTAAAACAAGGTTCTTCAAGCTTACCTGGGTACAAGAAATTTTAGTGTATTAACAAAAATATATTGACATTTTAAAAAAAACATTGTAAATGTTTTAAAAAACGTATTTTTTCGAATACGTATTAGATATTACAAAGGTTTTGGACATATATCAAAGTACAGTCGGTTGCATAAATTGATAAGCGAGCTTACATGTTTATTAAAGGTCGGCAATGCATCTGCTCCTCTAGTGTTGTGGATGTCCATGGGCGTCGACGACAACCTTTGTGATCTCGGCACTCGTTTGCACTCGTTTCTGCAATACTCCTGCATTTGCGACACACCGGAAATGGCTTCAAAACTTCCTAATAAATACGTATTGAGTACATATTGTGACGTCACGCAGGGTAAAGGACAGGTTGATGACGGTATCCTTTGAGCATACTATGAATTGTTCAACATTGTCTTGTCAAGTAACAAATGACGGCTAATTCCAGCGCTTCGACAGTCTCCTTGACGGATTCCGATCACGTTTTCAACAAATGAAGAGAAATGTGAGAGTTTTCGTGTGGTCTAAGTGATGACACGATAGCGTCCAACGAAATCTATCGAATCTTTTGCGAAGAAATGTCATTCTAAAAAAGTGACAAACTTCTAACGGTTTTTTTTTATTAAAATATTTTTAATGTATATCCTTTAATTCATTTTAATACAGATATAGCGAGAAAATATTTTCTTTCGTAATTTTTTCGGAAAAAAGTTCTATATATAGTGTGTGCTCTCTTAAACAGCATCAGTACCCATCTTAGATAATGACATTATTCATTTTGACATTTGACACTAAACAGTAAAGTTCCATATTAATGGATATGAAAATGTCACTCATTATATATAATATTCTTATAGAAATCCGAGTTTTCTCGAAGGCAAATAATTTCTCACTACATGTGTACTTACTTTGAATTCCTTTATAACTTGTACCGCACGCTGACGTAGAAATATGTTGAGATACATCAAATGTGGCTGTGTTAGAATACGCCGGTTGCATACACTATCTTCTGTACATATAAACAGTTACATAGACATGCATTTCATATAAACACGAGGAACCAAGGAAGGAAATCAATAACTTGGTTAGGGGTACAGACTACCGATCTAACGTATCAAATCCAACCATTCGACTATTGTGAACAATATACTAGTAAAAACGTCTTTTGAACTTACCCAAAAACCATCGAATGAAACATTACTCAACAAATCTACTAATATTATGATTAAAAACAACCAAAATGTTGTTGGAGATACGTAAATTTGCTTGTAAAACTGACTCTGGTATAAAATATATTGTCATTGTTTTTAAGGATATATTCAAATATTTTTATTTAATTCATCATCATCAACAACCCTTGTCTGACAACTGTTGGACATAGGCCTTTTCCAATGCCTTCCACAGTATGCGGTACTCCGCCTTCCGCATCCATTATTTAATTGCTGTGACATTATTAATTCCCAGGATAAGAAATAAATAAGGTTCTATTTTTTTTATAATAAATTAAATATTCTATCTATTTTAATAAATTTCTTTTCAACAGCGGAATGCGCACCAACTCTCGCACCTTGGAGGCCATATAAAGAAGCCACTACTAGTGAGACAGTACACAAGCATTCAGATAGCCATGTTATATACGATATAAATGACATTGTTAATTTCGAAGATAACGACCTTGTTATGAGAGATGCTAAGTTAACGGACGAGCATAACAAAATGGATAACACCCTTGACGCCTTCAAATACGATTACAAGAAACTAAACGTCATTCTTGATGTTGACAACGAATTAAATGATGTTAAAGTTGATGAAGTTAGAAGTGATGATGTAAAAGATGAAGGGAAATGTGAATGCGAACACGGCGGCGGCTGCGTCGGAGCAGTTTGTTTATGCCCGTTAGGTTACGCCGGTGTTAAATGTGAGATAACGTTGGATTTAAAGGTATGTGTTTTCAAGACTGTTACTTTCTTATTTTTTTAATTGTACAGTTGGCAAAGGCACAAGTTCGCGCAACTTTCTGCCATACAGCCGCGTTGTGGAATGGTCTGTCCTCGATGGTATTTCCAAACCCGTACGTGTTAGGGTCCATCAAGTGAGCGTACTTTATCAAAGGCATTTATGGTTCCTACAGTATTGCGGATGTCTGGGCATCGATAATTACATTGTGATCTTGCCGTTAAAAAATAAAAACAGTTGCCTGATGTTTCTACATTGTGACCAGATTGTTTCCTCTGCTCGTTTGCTCCCATTTTTTAAAAGTAATTTTTTTTTTTTACATATTTTACAGGTCCCTCGTTTTAATGGTTCGTCTTACCTTCGACTGCCCAGTCTTGGAAACTCAGCGCAATCGTGGCTTGATATACAGGTATACAACGCTATATTTAATTTGATAATAGAAATTTTCAACTTTGTTATGTTAGGTTTGATATAATGTCTCATGTTTAATGAATTTTAATATACCTATACGACCATTGACGTCATCAGGTATGTTTGAAGTGACTAAATTTATAAAATTGGGTCAATCAATATTATAACGTCCTTTGTATGCAAACGTAGTCAATGCTTTGATAACTTTCCTTCTAATGGGATCTTCCCTAGCGACTGTCAAGGTCACTTAATCTAGATGTCACACAAAACACTAACGTTTAAACTATTAAAACTTTCGTGAGACATTTCACCAAACTACTAATAAAAACGGCTTAACTCACACGTGTAGATCGGTGTAGTTCACTCACCCTGATGAAGGACTTCCGACGAGTCCGAAACTAGTCGGTACCTACACCGATCTACACGTGAGTTAAAACACTAACGTTGTTAAGAGCCACCTAGTGAGAGGAAAAGTTAAAGATTAATTTACCTTTATAATAATCTTTACTTAGTCATACCTTAAGGTATTAGTAAACGTGTTCCTGAATAACATATGTGATAATTGTTGAAACGTCATCATTGTACTTTAAATAGAAATGAGAAAATGTACGAAATTGAAATTGTTTGAATTTATCGATAAATACTCGAGGAACAAAAAATTTGTTCTTGTTTAAAATATAGTTCAGTTTGGGAACGTGTAGATAGGAAATAAAAGATTTCTGATTTCATATCGTATTTAAGTTTTAATGTCGAATTCAAAATATGTTTAAAATTCTAAAACTTATCATTCATGTCATTCAAATTGTTAATTAATCTATAGATGGATTTCGATGTGAAATGATCGACAAATTAGATGGGCCGGTGTTAATACTAACGTATATTTCTACTTACAGATAACCCTGAGGCCGACAAGTGGTGACGGGCTGCTGCTGTACGACTCGCAGCGACAGAGCGGCGATGGAGACTTCTTCTCCCTTCATCTCCGAGACTACTTCGTTGAATTCGCCTTCGATCTCGGCTCGGGGATAGCACTCGTCAGGTAATCTTATATAGGTGTTTTTACTAAGAAAATTGTTATCAGTGATTCAGCGAGTTTAACTTGCGCTCGGAGTACTAAACCTTTTAACGCCCCCACCTTTCGGATAACAGACGACAGAAGATGAATAAATTCTTTATTATAAATGAAAATCTTTCGATGGTTGATTTTGTTACTATGTAACTCCAACAATTTGTGGTTGAACATATTCAAGTCACACTCTTAGATGTTGCAGGTCTATTTAAAAGTCATCTGGTTATAAATTATTAATCCATTACAGGTCAGCATACCCATTAGAACCTAACGCGTGGCACAAGATATCAGTCAGTCGGTCCGGGCGTCGAGCGTCGTTACGTGTGCGACCGACCGACTTGACTCCGACGGAACTGATGTCGGGACCGACGGCGCGACAAGTGACGGACACGACGCGGTCGGTGACGTCACACGGCGCGGCGCGCAGACTGACTCTGACACAGCCAATGTTCTTAGGCGGGGCGCCACATCCATTGCCGCCGAGGTTGGCTTTGAAGTCCTCGTTCAGTGGATGCGTTGCACAGGTAAACGGTTTAACATGATTATGAAGGGTGTTACGTCTGATAACATGGACGATAAGTCGATTACAATATTATACGCCGACCCTAAGTAGGTTAAGGACAGGGTGATGGTGAATTCAACTTGCTCAGTTCTTTTTGTCAAATGTAATCAGCGATGTTAATGCCTTGTTGAACTTATTTCTAATTGACTATAACCACTAAGGTCTTTGTTACTGTCTCTTGTGTACCAATCATTGTGTCTTCTATTTAATCATGTAGGTAAACAAAACACTCTAGTCTTATAACTATGTCCATAAAATTTTCATCATCATTATACTTTGTCTGCCCACTCTAGTTCACCTTCCTCAATTCCGTAGTGTTCGGAAAAAGTACACAATAAAAAGTTACTTTTATTGTTATTGAGATTTCATTTTTTATTATATCTTTCCAGCTGGTAATCAACGACGAAGAACTATCGGTGGTTTCGTCAGCTCTGGGCGGAGTCAACGTCGATAACTGCGAGGACCCAAAGTATAATTCTTGTTTGTAAGTAACCCTGTATTACCTCGTTTATTCTATCAGTAGTTCATACAAACTGAGTAGGGTGACGCAGCCACCTGAAACGTGTTTTGAACTCGGACAAGTCTCCACTTGTCTGAGACCAAGACAAATCAGGTGTTTAGATGATACCCACCCGTCATCTAAAAGGAGACTCGGGTTTGGACTTGGAGCTTGGAGCTTTCAGATCTGTTTTAAACGAGTTGATATCTATATATATAAAAATGAATTGCTGTTCGTTAGTCTCTCTAAAACTCGAGAACGGCTGAACGGTTTTATCTTACCTTGGTCTTGGAATGTTCGTGGAGGTCTAGGGAAGGTTTAAAAGGGGAGAAAAATTAGAAAACTCCCGTGAAAGCCTTAAAAATAGCCCTTTTCCATTTCCCATACAAACGTTTTTTTCCGAGGAGGTAATGTTTTTTTTTGTATTTCCTAATAAATTCAAAAATCTGTTTATTTATTGCCTTTAAGTCAATAAATAAGCAGATTTTTGATTTTTTTATCCAGCGAGCCAGCATCGCCGAATATAGTTTAGATGAAATATACTTGATTCTAAAAATCTTTCCAGGGACAAGAATCTATGCAAGGAATCAATAAAACCATTCCAATACGTGAACATGTCCGAGAACGAAGTCCATCACTCGATAGTCGCAAAGAAGGGATTCAAATTGAAATATCACAAATTGAAAACAAAGAAACATCATTACACTGAGAAATATAAGAAATATATAAAGAACCAGTATATTCAGAACGATGAGGCGATAGACAATGTACCAACTGACGGGCCATACGATGGTCAGACGTATATGCAAGTGAAATATTTGAATGGTAACGAAATCAATTGGGGAGATACAAATTCTTATCCAAGTTTCACTGGAGAAGATAGTTTCATACATATAGACGACGAGGAAACTATGAAACGGTAAGTTAATAAAATATTGTCTTTGAGAAATGAAAATAAAAAAATGTTTATTGCTCACTAGAATAGATAAATTGGTGCCTTCACTCCTTAAATAGAACTCCTGGGATTAAGGTGTCCAGGACTTCCCTTAAATTAATACACTCAATTAAATCTAAAGTAATAACAATAATGAAATTTTGAAGTTCCTAATTGATTAGAAAAGAAAAAAAAATTGTCATAGTTTCGTAAAACGTATCATTATCATCATCATCATGCTGTATCTGCCATCCACAGCATTCGGTCTTCCGAATGTCGTGATGAAAAAAAAGACAAAGATGTGATGATTCTATACAGACAAAAAAAATATTTTAAAAGAAAATTAAGTCGTAATTAAGTAATATGAGATAAAGAATAAATTGGCGGAGTACAGGTCAAAGTCTATCTCACTCTATCATTCCGTCTATCTTATCTTTTTCAGACTGGTGAGCTACAGCCTGGACATCAACGTGCGGTTCCGCGCGCAAGCGCCGCACGGCCTGCTCGTGTGGACAGGCCGCGCGCGCACGCGTGACACACCTGACCCCAGTGACACACGTGACACACACCACAACGGAGACTTCCTCTCCTTAGCTATTGAGAACTCCGTGCTCGTATTTAGGTACGTTCAATTCATTGATTCACGGGTAACCATATGAAGAGTAAAGGGATTATCTGATCATACCGATTTTGTTTGATTTTTTAGACTTTAAAGCCATATTTACTTAGTCATTGCTTATCTTGGCTTTGAAGTCTTATCTGTATGAACACCCTCACAATATTATAACTTACATTAATTCACAAATGAGGGGTTCTTCGGTATCAGTAGATTTCATTACCCATAACGCGCAATGGAATGACCGTTCACGCCGATAGTCACAGACACAGAACTAGCGGTGAAGAAGAGTGACTTCATACAAAAGAAATGTCAACACGCTCACTAGCGCCGCCGTCTAGGCCATTGGAAACTTTCGTATGGCGCCAAATTTAAATAGGTTTATTATTGGTTATATGTTAAACATTGTATTTAATTTCTTTTACTGTGTTCTTTCTTTTTTTCCTTTGTCTAAATTGTTGTTTGTTCCACCGCTCGGTAAGCGGATGGACGCCATCGAACGCCGACAGACGGCGCTCACGTGTGTTTCGTTTGAATGCCCGCGGCGCTAGTGTTGCTTCGAATATAATGACATATTGAATACATACTTTCAGATACGATTTGGGCAGCGGGGAGGTGGTGATTATAGCAAATCATACAAAAGTCGACGACGGACTTTGGCACAGAGCGCGTGCTACGAGGTCAGTTCCTTTATACAATATATTGTTTAATCGACGGATTAATAAATTGACATTCTTTATTAGTTTGTCTCATTGCATTTGTATGTAATAGAATTATTCTGATATAAAGATTATATTTCATCATTAAAACATGTTTAAACTACAATTGTTTTTAAGAATATAAATCTCTGCTCGTGTTTAGTAGAATTTGGATAACTTGGAAATTTTATTCAAAAAACATTACAACTTTGGACATACGACCTACTTATAATATCTCCCTTGAAATCCTCATCTATATTAATATTATAAAGCCTACAAAATATTATAAAGTGTTTCCGTCCAAGTAGGTTGTGGGGGATATGGTTGCCTTTTGACTTTGACTATGAAACGCAGATGCGCTAGGGATCTGACGCTCTTCGATTCCTGACGGGTATAGTGATTAGACCTCTAGCTGATGATCACGCAGTCATATTATTATTATAATTATAGTCCAGTATA
>JAODUI010000013.1:2750274-2770677 GCA_027563995.1 Papilio gigon
GACAAACACGCCACGTGAGTCTTGTTGTGAAAAGATAAGGTTTATTATTGGCTATAAATGTATTTAACAAGTGCACGAGACTATGAGGTAAATGTTTACAATGTTGTAAAAGACTCATCAACATACCAGCCATATGTCGACCACTACTGGACATAGACCTCCCATAAAGCTCGCCACGTCGATAGGTCCTCGACCACTCTCATCCAGTACACTGCCGCAAATTTGACCAGTACATCGGTCCATCTTGCGAGACGCCTACCCACGCTGCGTCGACCTATCCGTGGCAGCCATTCCAGGATTTTGTGGCTCTATCGACGGTCAGTAAAAGACTACTGTTTTTTTTATTATTTTTAAGTAGTATTAATTCCATTAATAACAAATAACAATAGAACTGTTAGCATTTGATCACACCAACAAATCACTCCCATACAAAACGATCCGCCGATGTTTTATTGTTCCAATTATATATTTTTTAATTAAACGCGAACGCTCTATAGTCACACATCAAATTCTCTCGACCGCAATAAAACATATTACATTTTATTTAAAACAAAATCGGTTTAATATAAAAGTTTGAATATATAGTCATATTAAAAGAATGTCTATCTATTAGAAAATCTAACAATAAGCACAAATAGCCTAATGGTTAAGGGGACGGATTTCAAATCACGTTGTCGAAAGTTCGAATCCCGCCATTCGATTATTGTGGACCATATCCTAGTACAAGCCTAGAGCTTAGTTAGAATGGTAAGTGGAAGAAATATTAGCTAAAAAAAACTATTTGAATACACTAAGAGGGGAGAATTTCGACCAACATCTTGAAGTTTTCGCTAAACTTTAAATATCTTTGAGGAAAATTACAAAAAAAAGGAATATTTCTATTTGCCAGGTAGGGGAGAAATATTATAAAATGGAAGCCACTGTTTTTGACCTGAAGTGTGGGATGCCTTGTCACTAGGTGAACGGATGCCGATGGCGGAAGACTGCATACTGTTGAAGGTACTAGGGTATTCCTATGCCCAGCAGTGGGCAAGGCATATTTAACTCTGTAATATAGCATTTTTTAAATCTTAAACCTTCTAAACATTTTTTTTTAGTAACGATGTCAATGGAAATAAAATTTGAAAAACAAGTTATACATTTCCAGTGGAACTTGCTACAATATAGCAACGCGTTTAATTAGTGATATGTTTCCGTTGACATTGATTAATTGCTCCCTAAACAAACACACAAAGCCGTTCTGTTTGTTAACACTCGACTTATTAATAAGTTTAATCAAAGCAACTGAGTTAATAATTTCTAAGATGCTATTAATATAATAACATTACAGTTTACATCAATAATGTCTTCGACAATTATTTGATTAACAATGATGGCATTCTATGACATATGTAATTGCGGCCTTGAACTGAATACCGTACACCCAAACACTCGTGTTAAATCGTCGATGACGCTGTTGTAGGCCTTTCCCAATGCCTTCCACAGTATGCGATACACCGCTTTCCGCATCCAACGACTTCCTGCACTCCGCACCGAGATATATGTGATGTCAACTAACTCACACTGGGTCAAAGTGATTGACTAAGGCATAGTAACTCCTAACTGGTGTGGGGACTTCTTCAAATTTGCTCACAATTTAGAAGAAAGTATTACCCTCGTAAAGTACCCTCCACCAAGTACCCTCGTCAATAGAAGTATTGTAAAAAATGCAAAATAAAATTGCGTACTATGAAATACGTGCAGATAAATTATGAAAGTTCAAAATATTGAAATAGAAAAGTTTTTAAAGCGAAAAGATAAGGAAATTAAGTTTAGGGAAAGCCGTTTTCGGAGTTTCATGAGGTGATTTAAGAAAATCTTAGTAAAATTTGCTTAGTTCTACTGATAACACAATACCGCAGCTGATGATGTAATTTGGTGAATTGTGTTAGCAATCTCTGTGTCTAAAAAAATGGGTTATTAGGTAAATACATTTTTTTAAAGACTTGACGTTTAGGATAACAAGTAACTTCGTAAGTACCTACATGCATAATTAAAATGCAATATTAGTAGTTATTTTGTACCAAGTCTACATTTCCAACTGTCTGCTGATCTCTTAACCAAGCGTAAGAAATTAGGAGATTAGAAAAATAATTCTTATTCAGAGGGTTAGTGGCTCTGGGATTTCGTCTGCAGGTCCTAGGTTCAACCTCTTTCAATATGTTTTTGATTTTACAATTTCATGTTTATTTTTTTTTTGCCTTCTTTTAGCGATGGAAAAGATCGTCATATTTTTTTTCTTACCACTTTCGCGCCTTGACTCTGAGATCAAATATAGCAGCTTTTTTATCAACAGAATTAGACGCAAAATATGAAACGTGGTTTACAGTGTATGCCGGAAACAATAGACAAACTTTTTGATTTTTTGAATTTGGAACACAGCCAATTAATGTGCTTGGGGTTCTAAAGTAGGGCGCACGTGACCATGTAACTCCTACGTACTCGTGCACACGAGTTCTAAGCCGCGAACACTGTCGTCATGTATTCAGAACAAAGTTTAGTTGGATTCAAGAAATTTCAATTAAGTTAAAAGTTTAAATTGAATTTCAAACAGTGTACATTTAAATGAAGTATATTTTTATAACTCCTTAAATATTTAATTAGTTGTTTATTTTAAATTTGTGATCAGTTATGTATGTAGAGAAATGCCGAAGATAGGATTGAATTAATTCAGTGTGTTAAAGAAGATACAAGTTTGAAGGGAGTGAATTTAGATATGACAGCTAATATAGACGTATGAATGAGTCGAACATTGGAGTACTGTGCCTTCTTTAGGGAGGAGAGCAGAGTAATAAAGCTTACCTTTAATTGTAGAATTTGATAAATACATCTATATTTTGTACGATTTTTCAAAATTCTTCTATACATATCTTTTATCAAATGTTTGTATTAATTTGTGAAGAAAATATTATTTTTTTCAAATCACTTCGCTCAATCATCGCTAATAGAAAATTTAATTTTCGTGAATATTAAAAGACCGAATTAAACTTGGCTTAATTCTTTACTTAGAATTTTACTGTTAAGATTCGGGTCCTAAGTGATATTTTTGATTACAAAAAAAAATTACATAGAAAAAAACCCTTTAATTTTTTCTTTTAATTATTTAAATTGCATAGCTATTGGTGAAATTCAAATCGGTTGAGACAGTTTTTGTCGGCAACACATATTGAGATTCACGCTCTAAAAACCTACGTACTAATTTACAAACGGTCGTACTAAAGGGAATCAAAGTTTGAACCAAACATCATTTGTGTAAACACCAAACTCTAGGATACAAGTTCTCCAAACTGTGAATGCAAATAAACCTGGACACGCGTCCATTCCCACCGAGTGGTCTGTGTTGTCTGTTACGCAGAGTGTTAGCAATCAGAATTAAACTTATATAAATTAAAAACATAGAATTTCTAAGCGTCAATAGCCTAATGGTTATGTATACGTCCTACCGACTTAGTGGTCGTAGGTTCGATTCCGCCATTCGACTATTGTCGTGAACCATAACCTAACACAAGCTTATTCAAACTTAAAACTACTAAAATTTTCGTGAGACATTCCACTATACTACTTATACAATGGCTTAACTCACGTGTAAATCGGTGTCGGTACCGACTAGTTTCGAGCCCATCAGGGACTCTTCTTTAGGGTAAGTGGAATTGGTACTATAGTACGTTCGCGGCCCGTCGCTCACTCTAAACTAGTCGGTACCGACATCGATTTACACGTGAGTTAATCCGTTTTATAAGTAGTATTATTCAAACTTACCAGGAATGATTACAAGAAAAACTAGTAAATTAACAAAAGTCTACTATTACTTTAATGAAAAAAAAAATTAAAACGTTTGAATATAACGTATAGTGTACCATTTTACTATTAAATTTATTTTCAACACTTATCACTACGGCGTTTGACGCTTATTTAAAAGGTCCAGCTATATTATTATTTAAATTTCTATTCATTGCGTGATAATTCAGTGCATTCTTGAAAAGCGCTTCACACAATGCAGTGTTGGTTCGCTAAAGAGAACACAAGTCAGACAGTCAGTGCAAAGATTGAAAGAAAAATATATTTACAGTAATGTAAACATTTTAACATAATTATTTATAAATATTATGTAAAAAGTTTTTGAGCCCTTTAGTTGAAAATTACTAAGCTTAAAATTAGCAACCATGAGATGATTTTTACTTTCGTAATTAAAAAAAAATGACAAAGTATTTTTTTATGTCTGTATTAATCAGTGGTCGTAAAACCGCGGCCTGCGATAGTTATTTTTGCGGCCCGCGATCCTTTCGAATTATATAATGTATATCGAAGAAAAATAACTTTTTTAGAAACTTTGAAAAAAGATTTTCTGTACCAAAAAAAAGAGGCTTTATATACCTTAAAAGAAAATTAAATTCATTTACTATCAACTACTCAGTCCACGAATGTGCGGCCCGCGGTCAAACCTCAGATTGTCTTATCTGGCCCTTGGATAGACAAGTGTTACGACCACTGCTACAAATTCATTGTTCTATAACAACATGTTAAGAATTCTCTATGCTCGTTAAAAAAAAAACTATTCTTGTTTAAAATACGCTACATTTAGACAAGAAATATAAGGTTCAATGAATTTTGCTATTTATCGGTCGACTGAGCGCAAACGCTGTATTGTATTTCATTTCCATTGCAACATTTTATATTATGTCATGGAAAATGATGAACTTTGGCTTTTTCGAATTTATTCTATCTTATTTAAAAGTTCCTTCTGATGTTACATGTATATTGAATAAAGTATCATATAACTCAATTCGATATATTACCAGTGACATATGACAGAAGAGAGTAATTTAAATTGCTTTTAGGATATATTATCAACTAGATGGCGCTCGAGACTTCGTCACGTGGGATTAAAAAAAACAAACTAACTAATACGCTATTCTAGATAGTAGTCTATCTCAGTGCCAAATTTAATTCAAATACGTTTAGTCGCTTTGAAATTATCCCCTAACGAACATCCATCCGTCTAAACGTACGCATTTATAAAATTAAACGCGCCAAAACTTAATGGTTAAAGTTACGATTTCCGGTAACGTGGTCGAGGGTTCGAATTCCGCTATTTGACTATTGTCGTAGATCATATCTTAGCACAAGCCCAGACCTTAATTAGAGTGGTAAAAGTTATATTAGTGAATTGATAAAAATCTAGTACTATAAAAAAAATGTGTTAGGAAGATAATCTGATTAGAGAGTAATAACTGATGACATAAATAGAGTATTGTTTCACAATAGACTACGAAAATAGATTTCAAGCAAACAATAGAAATAAACGCAAGCCCGCAAGCGCAGTTGCAAATGTTTACAGAGACAAAAGGTCAAAGTTGTAAAGTGAAGCAATCCATTATTTTTTTCATTACTATATTCAACTCGATGCTATCCTGGTAACCATCTGGGGCTCGTAAATTGATACTAACAAGTAAATCCATCTAAATTGTATTAAATACTAGATATCGACGTAATTACGTTCGAGTGAAGTTATAAGAAAAAACACTGTGTAACAAACACCCGATTTCATCCAGATACATTTTGGAGTTGGTAACAAACATTCATATGTCCATCCATCAAAACTTATGCCTATATTCTTTCTTTCTTTTTATAGTTTAGAGTGAGCGACGGGCCGTGAACGCGCTATAGTACTAATCCCATTCACCTTGAAGAAGAGCCCCCGATGGGCTCGAAACTAGTCGGTACCGACACCGATTTACACGTGAGTTAAGCCGTTTTATAAGTAGTATAGTGAAATGTCTCCCAAAAGTTTAAATAGTTTAAATTTCACACAGATTCGTTTAGCTGGTCTGGATTTACGTAATCATCATCATTATCAGCCTAATGAAGTCCACTGCTGGACGTAGGCCTCCCCCATCGACTGCCACGATAACCGATTTACGTAATGATAATTCTAAACTACTGCATTCAAATATTAGTAACATAAAAAAACCAGCACATGTACAAATATAAAAAGCAACTTAGAATGAAAAAAATGTATATTTAAAAAAAGTAACCTAAAATTGGGTTTGCGGATGAAATTCTTCATTGTAACATTTATTAAGGAGCACTTAAAACTTTGGGGAGCCTCTTGAGGATCTGTCGGTAAATTTGTAGGGTGGGAAACGAGGCGTTAATCTCCACAGAGATTTTAGGGCGCGATAATTTTCAACGCTGTCAGGAATAAGGTTTATAAATAGGTGTTAGAGTATACAATTATATTAAAGTGACCCGTGGTCTAGAAATCATAGTACTGCTATAGGAAAAAAAGATAATCCTTCAAGAAGCGGGCGTACCTCTCTCTCAAATGCCGACAATGCATCTGTGGTTCCTCTGTTATTGCAGGTGTCCATTGGTGTCGATGATCGCTGTTGTGAGCCCGCCGAATGTTTGCCCCCTTCTCATATAAAAAAAATCACATTCATCCAGAACATATCGTTCCTGATCTTAACTCGTGCCTTTTGTTTCTTTTTTATTTAAAAAGTGGAATGAGAATCAAAGTTTTTATTGAAATATATATTAGTATTGCATTTAATAAGTGTCTTGTTTAACTAGTCGGTAAAAACGTTATGTAGAGTTTTGAGTGCTTTTATCCCAGCAAATTGCTCAGTGAGTTTATCATGAAACAATTTTATTTCTCGTAGCTCATTAAGCGAAAATTTCATATATATTTTTTTATTATGCACTCAATAAGCATAGTTTTTATCTTTAATTATTAACGTTTTAACATTAATTGGTATTACAAATTCTCTCTGTAATTGTTGGTCTCAATAATTTCAATTAAATATTACATGAAAGTATTTCGTTTACTTACTTCTTACTACATCTACTTCTTGATATAAATGCACATGAATAGGGGGATGGATATTTGTGAGCAAGTAATAATAAGGCTAAATAGATTTGGACGAAATTTGGTACAGAGATAGCTTACTACTTGGTATAGAAGATAGGTTACTAACTCAGTTTTTCTTTTTAATACCGCTGTGATTGAAGACTCTGTTTGTTGTAGGGGAGGCACAGACAGAGGTTTTTTGCCCTGCTATGTATTCCCGCCCCTGTTGCGTCCAATTTATGTTCGCAAGGATAGGACTACCATTTTTGTCACCAGTACCTACATTCCTCAAATTAGGTGAAAATATTTCATAGCTGTAAACTTTTGTACTTTTTACCTATATAATGTTCGTGAGAAACGGATTTCCTGCCAAAATTAGCTTCTTTAAGCTCTTGATGTTTCGGCATAATATTGGAAATATTCAGCTTTTATCCTGTCTTCTGTGTGGTCGAAGTATTACATCGGTGATGAGTCGCCTTTTAGCATTTGTAAAAGTACCTCGTTATAAATTGAAAAACCTTTTGATGACGTTTTATGTTTTAATTTTACGATAAGTCTAATGAAAACTTTTTGCGCAATTTTAAAGCCAGACTGCAAATTAAAAGCCGTGTAGCTGGATTAGTTTTGCTTGTTTGAAACCACTGCGCTTTGAGAATATTTCTGTTAATTAGCGGTTCGATATAAGACATGTTTTAACATCATTTTCTAATATCTGTCAAAGCCTTTTTATTAAAAAAAAAGTAAACTAATGAGCACGTGATTGATAAATTAAATATAGCTTATGTGGATTTTTTGTAAGCATAACAAAATGTAATATTTTGAATATATATAATAACAAAATAGGAAAAGAAATCACGCCTTTGTATTCGTATACATCGTTCATTACAGAGTTTATTAAAATGTCCTTTGAAATATCTAACATATTATTTCTATTTTGCTGAGTAAGATTTTAATTAAGACGTGCATATATACTTAATGAAGCCTTGGAAAATTTTCCACCAAGTTAAACAAATTGGAAGGAAATTAAACGGAGAATATATCTTGTTCTCATTTAGCATATTGTCAAAGGACTCGACTACATTCCACACACGTATTCCTCCAACTTGAAAGAGAAAAATAAGCTCTTTTAACTAAAACAAATAACATTTTATCAAGATCTATGTAAATATTTAAAATGAACTTTTTTTTAAACTTAATTTATTTACATAATACCACCTTGTCTTTTTTTTTTTTAAAAAAAAGTAACTTGCTATGCACTGTTTAACACGTTCGCTGGTAACAAGGTCTTTATCATACCTAATGCAACTTCCCTGTGGTTCGCCAAGTATATACGTGAATTTCTCTGTGGTGGAACTTTGAAAAAGGAGGTGGGATCGAATGGTCCGCGTGTCGCACTAACGTATAGTCACGGACCGGGTCGATAACATCTCGTACAGCAGGGACAAAGAACGCAAAAATTGGTGGCGCAGCGAACATGTTAAGACAGTAACGTCTGTATCAAATTTCACACTCATCTGTTTAGTCGTTTTGAAGTTACTTTCTTTTATATATCTATCTAAACTTTCGCATGTGTAATATTAGCCACACTTATTTCATATTGACTCATTACTTGACTAGGAATCAGGTAACTATTTTAATACCTAACTACTATTTTATAAAAAAATATTTAGTACAAAGTTGTATAAATAATTTAAGTTGGAAGCGCCAATAGCCTAATGATTATGGGTACGGACTACCGATCTAGCGCTCGCGGTTTCGAATCCCGCAATTCGACTATTGTCGTGGATCATATCCTAACACAAGCTGTTTCCAGCTTACCAGGAATGGTCACAAGAAATATTAGTCAATTAAAAAAATGCCACTAATATTTAAAAAAAAAAACAAAAAATAGTGAAAACACGTTCAAAATATTTGTAGAACGAAAAAAATAGTCAATGTCTATGTGTATAAAGTTGACGTGTAAATTAATAAGAGTAATTTTCTATGAATTTATGAGATCGTAAAAGAAAATTCCAAGGATAATTACATCGTATAATCACTCTACCTCCGGCACGGTCCGTGTGGTTGTAAAACGAAACAAGCTCAAAATTAAACAATAACTGCCTTAGGGTTCTCACAACAAATTACTATTTTACCTTACTTCATATTAGGGTAATAGTAATTTGAATATTAATATAAGGTTAATAGTTCCTCCCGTTTAAGACCTTATCGTTATATGTTGCTAATATATTGAATGAAACAAAGTTAGAGGAATACTGAAAAATGTATGGTTGGTTTGTTTAAAAGACGATATGCGCAATCATCATCAGCTCATTTACACTATATCACTTAATTTTAATAGTTTAAGCTCATTTACACGTTCCCACCGAGGGGCTTGGAGCTAGCCCTATTATTAGGGATGACTAGGCCATAGTCAATCACGCTGGCCTAGTTCGTGTTGGTTGACTTCATCCATATTTTTGAATTTCTTCCTACAAATGGCAGGGATCGATTCTGAACAATGTCGAGTTCGGTGCCATCCGGTCAAGCGCTTAACAACTGCACCACCGACGCTCTCAAGGTATCAAGCTCTCAAGGATATGCATAAGAACGGAGCGAATACATATATAGCGTCAGGTAGAGATGTATGGAAGAGTACTTAGTGTACCGACACTGTAGGGAAAAAGCTAGATTTATTATGATTGATAATATTTTCGGTGTAATTTTGAGACATAGTTAAAAAACTTTTCGTTAAAAATGACCCATTTCAGTACAATACCTTGTTTATATTTTGAGCAAAACTTGAGCTCCACTGTAACAGTTCCAAGAGTTTTCAGGTGTAGAAATGAAATGACTTTAGGCAGAGTTAAGACGTTGGGATAAGTTTTAAATGTTTGAGGTCAAGTAAAGCTTTACGTCTGAAAATTACCCTCCGAGTGCCTTCTTTAGTTGAATATAATATTTACATGTAACAATTTCAGAAGCGAAGCCTAATTTTACTGTATTATTACTCTAAAGCCTATGTTGACGCTTGACCTTTATTAAAACCACGTTCCTATAATTTTACTAATATTGTGAATGTCAAAGTTTAGTTGGATGGATGGATGTTTGTAAGTAAGTAACTCTAAACAGATCCGGATGTATTGTAACACAGATTTTACTATATTAAATTACGCATAAGTCACTTATTAGGTTTTTTTTATTTCCGCAAGAAGTCACGACAAAAACAAGTATTGAATTATATTGATATTTTTAACATTAATATGATAATATGTGATATCAATAATATATAAATGAATTGCTGTTCGTTAGTCTCGTTAAAACTCGAGAACGGCTGGACGGATTTATCTTATCTCAGTCTTAGAATGTTCGTAGAGGTCTAGGGAAGGTTTAAAAGAAGAGAAAAAATTGAAAAATTCCCGTGAAAGCCTTAAAAATAGCCCTTTTCAATTTCCTATACAAACGTTTTTTTCGGAGGAGGAAATTTTTTTTTTTGTATTTCCTAATAAATTCATAAATCTGTTTATTTATTGTCTTTAAGGCGAAACAGAGTTCGCGGGGTCAGCTAGTTGTAGATAAATTTAGTTTGCTGTAGTACCCAGTACATTCAACATGGTACGTTACTTCAATAATATAAATTAATAATACCTCGCCGTCGGGATTCGTTAAAGAATGCATATCTAAATATATCTGTGTGACCGGGTTATCGGTTCCTTTGTTAAGTGTCATTCATTAATATTGGTTCCATGAAATATATATTAAGAATATCCTTCCTGTTATTAATACGTGTGATTTATTTTGATGTTTAATTGTTTATTTTTGCAATGACGTGACTGACCATAAGTGTAATATTTTTAATAGTATTAGATTTTTGTTAATTTACTAATATTTCTTGCAATTGTTCCTGGTAAGTTTGAAAAAAATTATGTTAGGATGTGGTTCACGGCAATAATCTAATGGCGGGATTTGAAACAACGACCGCTAGATCGGCAGTCTATAACCATTAGGGTATTGATGCTTCAAAATAAAATAAAACAAATGAAAGACAATCTATTCTTTGTCGTAATTAAAACAAAAGGTTAATTTATAACTATTCTAATATGTAACACAGCGAAGTCAACTTTACGTAGCTTCTATTTCTTGGTAGGATAACTAAATCTCAATATATCTTCTTTAATTTAGAAGCTAAAAGCGAAAAGCAAATCTGAAAGTTCGATCTCTATTCCGCCGTCAAAGTGGTATTAAAATAGCAGCCTTCGACATTTACATTGTAAATCTCGACTCATTGTCGTTTCACAAGCTTTTGAACGTTTATTCCACTCTAATTTAGACCTGCGTTGGATTTTAAATTAGTGTTTTGTTATATAAAAAAACTAGCCTCTATCAACATAATGTTGTCTTGCAGGTTACTATGTCCAATTTAGATATGGAATGAGTGTATGGCATAAAAGCAGTTAATTGATTCTCATAGAGTTTATATATGATATGGTCTTTGTAGAAGCTGGCGGCGAGCAGGAGGCAAAAATATTTCGCTGTCCCACGACGGACACTCGACTGTGTCCAAACACCATCCTAAAACTTAATTTCTTATCAAACATACATATTATTGTAAATCTACTTTGGTGGTAGGATTTAGAATTGATAGGATATAATAAAATAAAATATACGAAAAAAAGACAAGTAAAATCTATTGAGCAAATTTATTTATCATATATTTTAGTAAAGGTGAGAATAAAAAAATAATATTATTTATAATAATTTTATAAGGCAGTAAGTCGTTGAATGCGGAAGGAGGACCGCATAATGTCGAAGGCATTGGAAAAGGCCTATGTCCAGCAGTGGGCAGACAAGGGCTGATGATGATGGTGATGATATTAAAAACATGTAAACGATGATTATGCGTTCTTCGAATGTAGATAAAGGGAGTTAATAAGATTTTTGATATGTTATTATTTATCAATGTTCCGTGCTTTATTTGCTAATACGTTTTCACGAACGTATAAAAGGCAGGTGTTGATAGAATGACATTAATATTAATTCAACAGATCGGCTCAATCTTTAAGTCGCCGGCTATTAAGAAGGAAATCTCATTACCACCACGGCTTTTAAAGATAAGTGATGAGCCTCTCCAAACGTTTTGTGTCTTGGAATTGAAAAAGATTCAAGAAAAGAATATTTATCTTTCTATACACAATAGCCAGGCTTAGTTTTGTTCTTTTATTTTGAATTAAGTTTATTTGTGGAAGGCTATGCTGTAAGGAAAGACTATGTCCAGCGACAAACAAACGCCGATGATGATAAAAAATGAAATGAAAAAATAAAAAAGACTAATTGCAACCAAAATTTACAAAATTTAGTTCAGATTTTCGTTTGTCGTTTTTCCAAATTTAAAAAGATTACAAGTAATAATGTTAATAATAATAAAAGCATTTACTTTTTTGGTTATATACCAAAAAAATAAAAATTACATCATCATCATCATCACCAGCAGCAGCCTTTGTCTGCCCACTGTTAGACTTAGGCCTTTCCCAATGCCGTCCACAGTATGCGGGCCTCCGCCTTCCGCATCCAACGACTCACTTTCTAAGTATTATTGATTACATAAGACCGACACGCTATCTAAATAATTTACAAACGAATTACTCCTATTAGTTAAAGCCTGTATTATGTCAAATATAAACGTCAATAGCCTAATGATTAAGGGTTTGGATTTCCGATCAAGCGGTCAAGAATTCGAATCCAGACATTCGATTATTTTTGAAAACTGTATCCTAGCACAGGCCTTAAGCTTATTTGGAATGTTAGAACACATAAAAGTAAATAAAAAAAATCTGCTTATATTTGTAAAAAAAAAAAAAACAAATGCCTCATACTTAAGTACTTAAGGAATTTTATTTTAAAAATTTCAGAGCTAAAAATGTACCATTTCTATGGACAAGATAAAAATAAATCTTCCGGGAATATATTGTTTGGGACTTGTTCCGGATCGTAGAGGTTTCGTAGACTCTTATCTACGCCGAAACGGACTCTAGAGATATTCCTCGTTACTGAAACAAAAAGTCCTTTTATAACTTTATTTTTTCCTGTGAAAATATTTAAACAGGATTATGTCCATTTTAATTAGTATACGTGACTTAATATGTTTCTAATACCTTAAGCGTTTCTAATTAAATTGGATATTCTGAAATGTTATCAAAAGTTTGTTTACTTAATCGTTCTCTACATTCTATGGTTACATTTTATCTTCTTTAATATAGGCTCCGAGCTCTTCGGTAGGAACGTAGAGTCAGATGATGATGATGGTATTGATGAAGATTATGTTATATACTATTTTGTTGAATTCAAGATGATATACTAATAAGAACAAAGATTTTACTTTCGTGATATCTTTAAAAGGGATTTTGAAGACTTTTTAAAATAATGCTGTCTGCTTTTTTATCTACGAAAATAAAAAGACAATTGCGCGTCTACGCCTCAGCTATAGCGTAGAGATTGTCTGTATTCGTTCGTGTCCTGAATAATTTGGTGTAGCTTTTCTTTCATTGGCGCCGTGTTATGCCTTCAAATAAAAGATAACATACGTGACTGAGGTGCTCCTGTTGCGTGAGATAAACTGATCGAATCACTTTGAAATATGGTTGATGTTATCATTCCATATTACATGGAATCATAACGTGTACAATAGACCAATAATCTGACATGTTGAGCATTAGTCAAACTGAATCCTGATTGCACACTAGCGCCGCGCTGTGAATAAAAAAGTATCACAAGATCATTATCGTAGTGTATATGTCTTACTTTTTATGGAAGAAGGAAATTATTCCTATCATCATCAGCTCACTGTACCTCCCCACTGAGGGGCTCAGAGCCTAACCTATTATTAGGGGTGACTAGGCCATAGTCAACCACGCTGGCCCTGTGCGTGTTGGTTGAATTCACACATATCTTTGAATTTCCTCGCAGATATGTGCAGGTTGCATCACGATGTTTTACTTCAGCTTAAGAGCGTCAGATAATGTACATATGCAATTCGAAAATTGAAAAACACATTGGTACATGGCGGTGATCGAACCGAGACAATGTCGAGTACGGTCCGATCCGGTCAAGCGCTTAACAACTGCGCCACCGACGATCTTCAATTATTCCTATGCCTAACTTCAATAGCAATGTTCGTCTTACCAGTTAAACTAGTCGCACTATACGAAATTTCCTTAAAACATAAAAAATCAATATTTTATTGAATAAACGGTTAAAATATGAACGTCTTTAATAATGCAATTTTTAGGTCAACAACCCAATTTGTCTCACTCTTTTGCATTTTGTTTTTCGTAGAACATTTTATAGAACAGAGCTCAGTGTTCTTTATTAATATTTTTCAATTAAAATGAGAAATGTCGTTATGCAAATTATTGGTTTCCATTTAACTTTATTAATTTATTCCAAGTATTTAAATAAAATCAATTAACGAAATTTAAACCTCAATATTTTACAAACATAAAACTACGTCGTCACAGATCTGAGTCAATAATAATGCTAATAGAAAAAAATCATAACACTGAGCCTTTCATACCATGTTGCATGGACATATGCGAAGAGATGATGCGGCCATAAACCAGTTTATGAGATTAAATGTGGATGACTACAAAGGTAGAACAAGACTGAAGAAGGTGTGGGTGGTTTGTGTGAAAAAGGATATACGTGGGAAGTGTAAGTTCAAATATGACAGCTAAAGGATTTACGAACGAGTGGTATATACTCTGCCGACCCTCCATATGAAAATAGGCAGGTTAGTGATGAAGTCTTTTATACCATATCTCGTAACTTTATCTTTTTTTCTTAAAAAACTGTTATAAAGGAGCCAGAAATTAAACATTGTATTATCTCTTATGTGTATTTGTTTAGGGTTTTTTTCAGTAAGGGTTCAGTTTATCACGAAGGTCATATGACCACTCTTTACATCAAAGGACCCTTACGCAAGATAATCTTTTAGCACGGAGGGCTGTAAAACATTTTATGATTTATTGACGATGCAAAGAAAAAGTTCTATGAACATAGCTGTGTTTATGTTATTATATACCAGCCGTTTGCGCCAGGCTTAAAAGACATTTCAGAATTACAAGTTAAAATGTAGCCTTTAATATTTCGAAATATGAAAATTATTTTACAATAAATCGAGTAAGTTATTATAAACAAACAAAACTACGGACTTTCGAAGCTCCAATAGCCTAATGATTATGGGTACGGGGTACCGATGTAGCAATCGTGAGTTCGATTCCTGCTATTTGACTATTGTCGTGAACGTTATCCTAACATAAGCTTTTTTTATTAAATATTACAAAATAGATAATGGATTACAATATCAAAAGGAGGTTCTAATAAGTTAGCTTAATATGAAGTTATGAAATGGTTACATTGTTAAGTGTAACGATGAGTTTTTTTTAATACAATAAGGTGGTTAAGTAAAGCTATGATATTACTTATAAATATTATTTGATTTAATAAATACCTCCATTGAAACGTGGATGTAGTGCAAAATTTAATTTATAAACGTAATTATTAAATTACAAAGATTACTTTGATTAAGGAAATTAATTAATAAGCTTTATATAATTTATTGCATAGTTCCAATTTAATATGGTTTTATTTTTATATAATAACAAACTTTTGATCATATATACGAGTATGTAATTCTGTCTATAGATTTTGGATCGTATCCAACTTACCTTTGGAAGTCAGCCAATGTAAACCCATAAATCCATTCAAATGCATCTCACACCAAAAACGATTATGTCCATGAATCAAACATATCAGAATTCCCTATTTAATAAGCCGTTGAAAACAATGAAAATGGAATGTTTAATACAAATTCAAATACTAGTGTACTGGGTTAGGTTAGTTACAGTACCCAAAAGTCCCACATAATCACGTCGTTTTCTCCAAAGGACTGTGTATGCAGAACGCATTCCTCACTCTAAAAAAGGTGCAGTTCCTTTTCATGAACTCAGAACCTACGAATTTTTTAATTTATTATTTATCTAGTAAGTTACTCGACATCAGATATGTGAACTGTGTAGTGCCGAGAAAAATTTGTTTATTGCCTTTAAGTAAAATAATTGTCAAAATAGTGTTAATTATTTTGAGAAACCAAAAATTAAAAAAAAAAACTACTTTTATGAGAATAAATTAGCTCTTAACCACGAACTGTTAAGGGTCGATATATGATACGCGCTAGTAACTGGCTACTCAATCGACTGTAGAAGACCGCCATAGAGTACCTCAATGGAAACTGACACATGCAACTACTCCTTTAAAGCAATTAAAGTCTAGTATCCTGATTATATTATAAGTAAGGTTCAAAATTTACTTACATTATTTAATTCCAAAAAGTTATCAAATTTAATGTACTTATTATTTAAAAACAGTAGACTGTAGATTTTCTAAACATTGATTATATTAACAGGGTGTTACAAATAATTATAGAATAAAACCCAGTCCACTATTTACAAGGTTTGAATATACCAATTATCTTCGGGATTTTTTTATCGTATTTTTGATATAGTTAGTATTTTCTTTGACCTATTTTAATATGTTTAAAATCTATTCGAAAGACCTCTATGCTTTTAATAATATTATAGACTCAGTCAGACTCACCTGTGGTTCCTCTAGTATTGCAGGTGTCCATGGACGTCGACGATCGCTCTCGTGATCCCGACGCTCGTTTGCCCCCTTCTCGAAAAAAAAAGTCTTTTTCGACAAAAATCCAGATCCAGAATAAAAGTTACCGACCTCGTTTTAGAACAATATACAACAATGGTCTAGAATATATTTATGATTTACATAAAACGATAGGCGAAGCTTACCGTGGATTTTGTCAGTTTTTAAAATCTGTGCCAAATTTACATTGGATGGTTGCCGAGTTTACTTACGTACGTACTGAAGAAATTATAAACGTACTGTTAAATGATACAGATAGTCACAACACATACTTAAATTATTAAATGAAACGCTAGTAGCCTTCTTAGGCTACCGTTGTAAAGGGTAAGGATTTCCGATCACGTGGTCGTGAGTTCAAATCCCGCTATTCAACTATTATCGTAAACCATTTCCCAGCACAAGCTTAGTTGGAGTGGCATAAGAAATATCGGTAATTAAAAAAAAAAAAACTTTTTTATTTACGAGTAGGGGGCAAACGAGCCGCGGGTTCATAAGAGCGATCAACGACGCCCATGGACACCTGCAATACCAGAGGAATCACAGATGCCGGCTTTAAATTTTTGTTAATTAGTTTTAGTAAATATAAAAATTAAAAAAAAAAACACGTGTGCCCTTTGAGAAGTTTGCAATTTTATAACATAATTATACCGAAGAAAAATTGTCAAAGGAAAGAAAAACAAAATTTCCACTACGGTAATCAAAAAACTTTTACTTGGAAGCACAAAATCGGTGTTTAATTTAAAAGATAACAAAATCGTTGAGATAAACTTCAACTTGAGTTACAATATTAGTCACTTCTCTGCACGAGATTCTGTCATAGAACCTTTAATTAGAATTTATAAAAAAAGTAATTGGTATTTAGATAAGTATTACTAATTACAATAGATTTTATTCCGATAAGAAACTAGCAAGGATGTGTTTGCGTTGTCAGCTTACATTATATGAGCGGGGTTCGCATCCTGGGTAGGACTAAGACACATCTAACCTACCCAGGTTATTCACGCAAGCCCAAAGAAGGGCTGACTTCACCCATCTTTAAATTTCTTCTCACATATGTGTGCGGTCTGCTCACGATGTTTTTCTTGATGGTAAGAACATTGAAAAATGAACCGAAATTTGAAAAAAATCTACTAACGTTTAGCTTAAAAAAAAATTCGGTCGAGACTCATTAGGTGCTTAACAACTGCGCCACCGACGGGCACGAGATATACATAAATATAGATAGTAATTATCAACATGACCTTTATGTTGGTAAGAGTGAAAAATAATTAATTGGAATCTGCTAAAATTATAGCAGCATTTAATTAAATGAAACAAATGCCTTTAATTTAATTTTAAGCAACTACGCGTAGACTTCCAAAGTTTAGAAATTATTTGACTTAATTTGATTATAAGAAGTGACTACGGAAATTACGGTAATAAATAGCATTTCGAAATCAATTTCCCCTCGACGACGGAAACATTCACTTTATTCGTTACTCCAAATAAATTAGAAAATTATTTATGCCAAAGTTCAATTTAAATTATTGTTAAATAACTGTAATAAATACGATATTTATTATATAGCTAACAAGAGATCTAAAATTACGAAAGTATCTTGCTATTATATTGTATGTATTTTGATTGATTATTGTATTCTTTGTTCCCTCTGAGAAGGGAGGTAAAGTTACACGAGGCTTCAGTCGGAAGGGCGCACCTATATCCGCATGTATTTTTTTCCTTAAAAATCAATTCAGCCTTCGGAATCAGAACGTCACATGTTTTTGTATGAAAGTGAAGTCACCAAACGATAATGCCAACATTGATATGTTAACAGACGTTTTAATCGTCATTTAATTTATTATAATTACAATAGTAAAGTAATTAGTTGCGGTAAAAGTTTTTATTTCTAAGATGGTATAATAAACCAACATGAATTTATCACAATATTATTTTTTTGTTGGCGTAAAAAAAAATAACTGTATATAAAATTGTGTCAAAAAATATACAGGCTTGTTATTCAGCTATACGAACCGTAATAAAACGTTTTCCATGTCGGTCGCAGTATTGTTCCATACATCAGCGCGGGCCTTTTCGGCTTGTGCGGGCAGCGTGAAGCCTAAATGATGTTTCACCCCATTGCACATGTAACGACCCTTCAAAGGGAATGTGAACTTGTGTTCTTTCTTTACTTTTTCATATTATTATTACTTAATGCATGACGTAAATCATAACTTTCCTAAATACAATTAATATTTCGTTATCAAGCAGATACACTATTGCTGTAAACTAAGAAAAGCTACCGTTTCCATGTTTTGATAACATCCATATTTAACGAAGCCGTAGTCAAATGTTGGCTTATTTCATTGCACAAAAAATACCGAAATAATAACTGTGAATATTAATTTTTTTTTTTTACTAAATTGGTAACCAGCTAGCGTATGTATTCTGGTTATATGATTGGAAAGGGCAGAGTTATTTAGTTTATTGAAATTCAATGAAAAACATAAATCATTTTAGTTGAATCATACGGTATGCTTTTTTTGTCAATGTTTTTTTTGGAAATTAAAATTAATCATTAGCAAGATACGATTTAATATAACCTAGTAATGTGAGGAGTAAATGAAGTTTCAATATTTCAATTCAATTTCGTCTAAACCACAGGATGCAATCGTTTGGGAGTTAATACCTCGGTATAAGTCGATAGCGTTTCTGATACGTATCGACTTAAATCTATATACAGTCGTATAAATACCAAGAGAACGCAACAGGAAAGGGATTAGAATTTTCGTATACATTTAAAATTTCATACTAAAATACTTCAAGCAAATATATCTTTCTAGGATCCCTCAAAGAATTGAAAAGCAAAAGGTTATCGTTGTATGGACATGTTAATCAAGAGATAATGAGCACATAAACAAGATTATGAGATTAAATGTGGATGGCTATAAAGGTAAAACCGACAAAGGCGTGGATGGATTATATGAAAGATATGCTTTAGAAGTGTGTGAGTTCAGATATGACGGCTGACGAAGATTTATGGGTGTACTACATGCTCTGCCGACCCTTCACAGGGAACAAGTTTTACGTATAATAATTAAATATCTGCATTTTCAGTTATTAATATCCAATTATTTTATACTTAATTCAAGTTGTATGTATTAAAAACAATTGTCAATCGGCACATTCCCCGCTATAGTTTTGAAACAAAAGCGCCACCATAATAACACCGGGCGCACATATATTCATTTAGAAACAGGGATTAAAAAATGGCATGCATTTTATATATCCGCATTCATATGCATGAAGCGGCATAAAGCCCGTTCCTGAAATGCAAATTCAAGAGAACTCAACAAAAGTGGCTTACTGAAATTTCATATACGATATTTGTTTTTGATGGCACTTGTGTTTGCTTAGCTTTGTAAAACGGTACGAAAATCTTAACTAAACTTGAAATAGATTTAGCAAAATTAGGATTACTTTTTTTCACCACAGAAAAGGAAAATAAAACCTTAGCTGAGTGCATGAAAGGTTTCGTGCGTTTACGTTAAACGTTCTATTCGAATTCCTGATTCAAATTAAAAAAAAATAAAAGCATTAACTAGATATTCTTGCGTAATAATGAACGCTTACTAGTCTCTAGACTTCATTAGCGAACTCAGTGTTCTATATAAGATGTTTTTTTTTATTTATTTAGAACAACAGATACAACAGACATTATGTAAATAGATCTAAAAATAAATAATGTACTTGACAGAATTGAAACAGGAAGTCGTTGGATGCGGAAGGCGGAGGACCGCATACTGTGGAAGGCATTGGGAAAGGCCTATGTCCAACAGTGG
>JAODUI010000013.1:2782061-2807844 GCA_027563995.1 Papilio gigon
GTCCGTGGCCGCCATTCCATGGCTTTCAGGCCCCATCGGTCGTCTGTTCTGCGGGCAATGTGGCCGGCCCAACGCCACTTAAGTGCTAATGGTCACCCATTATTCTAAATTTTAACAAAGGTCATAATCAACGATTCATTTTTTCTAAATAAGGCACAGCTTTGTGTCCTGTACGTTTTTTTTCCAGCACACAACAAAAAATTAATAAACGAGTTACCATTAGGTAAATTCCTATTAAATATTGAAAACATTTTTTTTTTATAAAATATGTATAGGTTTATTTTATTAGTAATTAATCTTTGTAAATAATATCAACTGCTGTTATAAAACATTCAACTCCAGCTAAAGACAAAAAGGGTCGCTGAGAGCGACAACTAATTAAAACGCGTTCATGCAGAATTTATTATTACTAGTTGTCAATGAAAAATGTAAAAAAAAAACTCTTTTACATCTACAGCGTTACACTGATATTGACCTCAATATTACTGTTTTATTTTTAACGGTCTTATTATTATGTTATGTATTAACCTAATTATGAACTATGTGTTTTTATTTTAAAGTAAACAAATTTATGCCAAATTTCAACAAGATCGTTTACCCGTTCTGTACATACCTCACAAAAAACATCCGTCTATCTTTTTACATTTATTAGTGGTTTTGTGATATATGATAGACAGAAATCCAATCTTATACAGCGTAAGTTTGTAATTGGGTATTTCAAACACGCATGATGGTAACAGAAATGTTATAAAGGTGCAAATGTGGATGCATTCGCAAACATGACTACGCATGTGTTATTTGCTACATAGTTCGTTGGCGAACTTCGCAGGATCAAACAGTTCCGATCTTCATTTGTTACTCTTTAAACTTTTATGTACAACAAACAAACTGAATTGTATCTATCTAACGTCTAATTATTTCAAGCAGTACCGAAGTTAATTATATATCTGGTATTAGTGACATATGAAAAATAAAAAACAAATAAGTTTTATAAAAAAAAAATATATATACAAAAATTGAACTTGCACCGGGATTTTAGTATGAATTTTTTTTTTCAGTTGTTTATGAAAAGTTTTTCTATAGCATGTAATTATAGATTTTGACTATAATCAACTAATGGATTTTCTATTTGATTAGGGCATTAAGTAAAAGTAAATAAAGCACACTTTACTTAAGTACACTGTTGTCATATTACGTTGATCTCCAAAGACTTAGCTCAAAGCCTGCAAGGCAAAGTTTGCAGTAGCTGCGATAAGCGGTTTGCGGTGCGACAACTAAGTATTTCAGAAGATTCTATCGTGACTAAAGGATAGATTCCGATCTGGTTAATCCATAATACCGATATCTGAATTACATAAATATTTCGAACTTCATTATTTGCTTTATTGAAACAAGCACATAATAATTCAATTAAAAGTAAATTAAATAATGCGTATATAAAACAAGGGATCTAAATTTGAAAGTTACAATCCTATGTAAATAGAGGCTTCCCTTGACTGATCTATGAAAAGATAGGCTTCTTATATACATTGGTAGATACGTATACTGTGAACCCTCCGAGCAAATCGATTTGACCGTACTCTGCTTGAACAAAGATGCTAAGTTAGTAGTTTCAGTAGGGTTGTACTGAAATATTTGTTTATGCTCTCATAAATATGGATGGGCAATGTGTAAGAGTTAAATCTACGCATTCATCGTTGTCGATTGCAGATACGTCGTGCTCCACGCCGTATACGCCATGCACTATACCATCTACGACGGAAGCTACGTCTGATATCCTGGGTGCTACGTCGATTAAGCTTGGTGCTACGCCGTCTTCGACGTAGATGTATTGATGTAGAAGATGGGAGAAAACCGGGCTAGGATGTTATCGAATATTATTGTTGTTTGTTGAAAAAAATGCAGTTATTTTATGATCGCCATCTTAGCATTAAGATGTATGTTTTTTGAATGTTTGTAAGTAACTTTCTATTCTTTTGACTAATCATTGATCACGATTGCACCTAAGTTTATATAGCAACGAACTACCTACGACAATCTCTCTATCTCGTCCTCGTTTAATTGTCCCACATGGTGGTGGGGTCAGCCTTGCGTGTCCGTCTTCTCCACCACGCTGTATCTTCGGCATCCTGGTCCGAGACTTGGCAAGCACCCATGTATCTGAGCACTACATCTATCCATCACGTCTTGGGCCTGCCTCTGGGACTACGAACGACACTAACACATGAAAATAAAATAATTCATCATAAATAATATTATAAAGGTATATTTCAAAA
The DNA here is from genome assembly GCA_027563995.1 of Papilio gigon. Classification (NCBI taxonomy): domain Eukaryota; kingdom Metazoa; phylum Arthropoda; class Insecta; order Lepidoptera; family Papilionidae; genus Papilio; species Papilio gigon. The sequence continues at coordinate 2,784,338 of JAODUI010000013.1, forward strand.
CGTAATTAGGACAGTGGAATTTTGAATAGAACTTACAAATTTTCTACGGCTTAGTAGTTTGTGACAAGTGCGGTTACGTCGCTTCGTGAACTATTTGGAGCTCGGTAAACTTCCATATTGTTCACAATTTACAGAATATTGTTCCTTTGTGGACGGTGTACGACGTTTGTATTATTGCTGCGCATGGAATATGGAAATTAAGTACACAACTTTAAGCTTTTATATCATGTGTAAAGATTTACTACAAAGACTTTTTACAAGATTGGAATGATTTCGGAAGGTATATACTTTGCAGACTCTGTTGGGAAGAGGGGCAGGTCAATGACATACTAAATAAAATGATAAACTTGTTTCGTAGTTTTTGTTTATGTGTTAACTAGTGCTTGCCTAGGATGTCACCAGATGATGAGTCGAGATAAGTTCGTAGTAGATTAATACAATAAATTCAACCTATATCTGTTTCATTACAAAATACAGAAATTCGATCGGAGCACATGAATATTTACGTAAAGAGGTTTTCTGATGAACTTTTGTTACCTATATCTCGCTCTATTTTATATGTCTCTATTTTGGTATGCATCTTTTTTTATTAATATTATCAGATTTTTGTTAGTTTAATAATGTTTATTTTACCACCCTAACGAAGCTTTAAGCTTGTGCTTGGATATGGTTCACGAGAATAGTCGAATGGCGAGATTCGAACTCTCGACTAGATGATCGGAAACACGTAGCCTTAACCATTAGGTTATTGGCGCTTAAACATCTATTGTCAACACAGACATATTCATGGTAGATAGCTCTACCCGCATATGAGGCTTGTTATTAAGCTTCACCCGACTGAGAGTAAGGGGCGTGTCTATCTTCGTTCACGACAAATTGCTAAGTGTATTCTTAAATGAAAGACGAAACCAGCTAAGCCTAAATTAGAAATTCTTAACCTCTAATGAGTGTTGTAAATCTTAAATCACATATATTTAGTTACACTTTGCCAGAATAACAATCTAAAACATTTCTCATTATGGTAAACTTTCGTAACGATTTTCACTTGGTATTTTTTTTTATTATTACAAAAAATCAGAAAATGTACGGTTTTCAATACGATGATAAATTTATACGATTTATTAATGTTAAATGTAAAATCTGTGAGGATTTAATAAATCGTGTAAGTCCGTTTTAATGAGAGGTAAGTTTAAATTTAGATTTGCTAACAATTCTAATTCCATTTTCAAAATACTGTACAAATAACATAACGTAGTCTTTAACGTAATACGAACGTAGGCGGATATGTAAAGCGGGTTTGCGGTATACTTTTCTTCAAAATGCGAATAAATTTAAGGAAAGAAAATTGAAATGAAGTAGACATCATGTCAAGGCTTTATTTCCCAAAGGAATATGTTACTTTACCACCGTTGACATAGGTAAAACATTATTCTAGAGTTACATTTTCTTATGTTATGTTCCAATAATTTATTAAATTGGTAAATAGATTAAAAATGTTTTAAATTATTTATAAAATATAATAAACTTTTACTAATCTAACTATAAATTCGATTTGTGTTTCATTACGCAAATAGTTAATTCTAGTGAGCGGCCGTGCTTTAAACTTCGATTAAATTCATTTCATCCATGCTTTTTCTGAACATTGAATTTTATACAAATTGGAAATCGGAATCGATCGTCCTGGGAAAGGTTGTCAGAGTTCGTGTTCGTGTTGCTTGTAAAACTGTCTACAAAAATCTGTGATGTCTTGAGAAATGAATATTGAAACAATATAACAAGCGTGTTTGGTTCCAGTATTCATTTCAAAGCAGTCATTGTGTCGAGGTCAAAATAGTAAAATGTTTGGTCTCTTGTGTTTAATGATGTTCAAATATTGACTTTATCATCCAGTAGTGTAACAAATTTAGACTTATTCATCAAAACGTAAGTCTTAGCAAATCGTTACAATAATCCGCAAACTGCAGCTTTGTTTTCGTAAGCAACTAGTGTCGTACCCCGTGTCATTACCACCTTTGTTATTTTTATGCGTTTCATTGGGCAAGAAAGAAAATATTATCAATTTATACATTATGCAAAACCATTGTAACATTATTAAATACTATTTATTCCTAGTTTTTAAAAAGAAAATGGAACTCCGACGGATCCGAAACTAATGGTTGCTGCCACCGGATGGAAGACGTGAGCGTTAGAAATATATCAAATGGGTAGGTTGTAATAATGTCTCGAGAGAGTTTAAACTATTTAGTAAAATAAAATGGAATTTTACAATTAGAATAAATCTGATGTTGGACATTACTGCATTTATTTGATTACTTCCTATTTACGACTACAAGCTCACTAGAGGATATTGAAATAATTATTTGAAACACATTCCTTCTAATAACAATCATTGAAATGAGCAAATGGTTTGGTATACTATTGAATTGTCAAGGCATTGGCCTTACTAATTTTCACGGTCAATTAAGCCCGAATTAAAAAAAAGTAAAAAACTGATATCTCCCTTGTTTATTGTTTAACAATATCAAAAAGAAACAAATACAATATATTTATATATAATTTGTATACATGTTGTAACTTTGTCGCGTATGTTTTTCCTTCGTTGAGGACATCATACGCCGTCAATGAAAGAAAAGGTTTACTAAATTATTCAAGACACTCCTGCAAAGAAAAATCTCTACGCAATTGCTGTGACATACGCCGTAGGGTTGTTGTGTTTTTATTATACAATACGAGGAATATATTTTCTCGTCCTTATCAGTCTATGTGGGGTCGGCAGAACAAGTTATTAAGTTATTGTCCTTCAAATCGTTGTCATAATTATTAAATTACGAGAAAAAAAAATGTTACACTTTTCATTCTTAGTTTGCTTTTACTGTTTAAAGAATCCTAAAGTAAATGTTTGAATTAATTAAAAAATGATAAAAAAAAAATAATCCAAATTAAAACGAATAATTGACTTAGCTCCTTCAACAAAAACTTCCTAAGCTATTTATAAAAAATGGCTTAACTCACGTGTAAATCGGTGTCGGTACCGACTAGTTTCGAGCCCATCAAGGACTCTTCATCAGGGTGAGTGGGAGTGATACTATAGCACGTTCGTCGCCCGTCGCTCACTAGACTAGAAACTAGTTGGTACCGACACCGATTTACACGTGAGTTAAGCCTTTTTTATAAGTAGTATAGTAAAATGTCTCACGAAAGTTTTAATAATTTAACAAGCTTCCAAGTTAACAAGTCAAATAAACATCGAATATAATATTTCACTGATCAATTGTTTTTTTTTTATTTTGACAACAAATGTTTTTAGAGATGTTTATTTATAATGTAAATATTAAGAATATTCTATTCGTCCATACACAAATACAGTTCAATATATTGTTTAATGGACTGGGTCGACATTTAATATATAAAATTTACACGTATCATTGTAAACCGATATGTGACTCTGTTATTTTTAAATAAATACATATTTTTAAGTGACGTGTCAATAGATTTATGAAGTACGTATACAGAAACGGTAGCATTCTTTGTAAGTTATTCAGGTTGACTCTCTTCTACGACAGCTCACCGACATAAAAAGCTTTATCCGCTTCGACATACTTCCAACATCAAAAGGATAGGAAGTGTGTCAGTATAACCTATGTATAATAATTCTACATTGCAATTGCATTCAAAAAATACGAATCAAATAACCGAAACATCAATTAAAAAGTCATGAAACTTCAGTAATGCACCTTATAATGAATGAGAATTTAGTACCTACGTACCAATAATAGTATTCAAATCAAGCAAGCACTTATCGCTATGTACATCGTCAGCTCGTGTACGTCCCTAAGCTTCTCAAGCCTAACGTAATATAGCAGTGACTTCACACACATTTTTAATTTTTTTTAATATTTACTGTCACTACATCATCACTATATCTTCAAGAAATTTAAATTAAAAAAAAAACGCTATACTGAAAGTGACTCTTCATGGTAAAATCTTTAGATAAAAATTTCTCATGTAATCAGTTTAAGATTTCAAAATGAAGGAATAATAATTTGTATAACAAAAATGGTTTGGGGACTTTTAAGTTTTATATGTAATTGTGTTGTGAATATTCGTCAATTATTTGTTAAAGTGAAGTGTTAAACGAGTGAGGGGATCACGTGGTAATCATTGACGTCCATGAATACCAGAAGTGTAACGAGTGAGTAGTCGACCTTTGAGAGATAAGATTACGACCAGAATACGCTAAAACAGAATGCTACGATTCTTGATCTTAAATCACACTGGCCTGTACGAATTATCGTAGCATCAATACGTGAATTCATCCGGATTAATTTTAAAATATACATATCCGTATATGTCGAGGCAATATAGTAATAACATATGATTTTATTTGTTTCGTCTGATTCGAAAGAAATTTCTGACGTTACAAAAATATAAAAAGAAATGAATGTCATTTTCAAGTTTGTCACGTTCACATATGTTCATCTTAAGTCTAATACTGAAACACTTATTGCATTACAGATCGGTTTGGAAAATTGTATTAGACCTTTAGGATGGGGAAGAGTTTTTCAAATTACATCACGAAATCTTCTTTGCATTATCTTCGTAGTGAAATTACGTTTTTTTAGCCTAAAGCTTTGTAAGCCTAGCTCGCGTGTTTTAGCTCGAAGCTCTAAGTCTAAATAAGATTGGATTTTTCTTAATGTGTAAAATTTATTTTTTGCCATTTTTACTACAAAGAAATGATCAATTTATTTGTCAAAATTATACGTGTATAAAGAATGTAAGGTATGTATTTTTAAGATACAACGAAATAAATTTGTTGTGAAAATAATGTGTTAATTTTATTATTAAGAAATGTGTTTTATTTAACATACTGTATAAACATGTATATATTGTTGAACGCTATGACCGAATGAAGGTTGAGTTCCGCTCCATTAGTCCAGTCCATAATGTAGTGTTTTACTCCTACTAGACCCATGTCAGCAAACATCGTTAACAAAATACCATTACAAGAGTGACTTGCTTTGACCGGAATATATACGAGGTGCAACATCAAAGGATCGTTTATCTCCGAAAATGCATTCTATAAATTTCCTTCATACTAATATAATATGATTTTTGAAACAACTACAAGCAATAAATAACTATGGCGTATTTTGATTGAGATGACACACATGACAATCTTATATTTTTGTTTCATACTGTATTCTGTGGCGGTCTGATTTGGGCAATGTGGATTGGATGATTTACAGTTTGAAATGTATTTAATTATTGAACAGTCATAACATGTTGATATTATGTTTCTTAACTTTTCTTTGTGTTCTGTATAGCGACTAATTATTTTCACCATTCCAGACCATGTTGATTGCATTATCCGTTGTTGGCATAATTTACCACTGCTATTAATGATAATATAATTAAAATGTGTAAAAGATAAAATACCAAATAGATTAAATAAGATTTTTTTTTACGTTTCTTTAAATGAGAAGCTTACAAAAATTAATTGCTACATTTGCTGAGCGACGTTCGCACCGCACGGGCTTCCCGCTGGGAGCGGAGTGGTATTTATTCGACTACCCTCGCTCCGCTTTAGCCATCTCCATCGCCGCCGGCACATTTGATGCGCACATTACGCCACGTCTACATAGCAATATGCCATTACGATATACAAATTGTTCTCGCAAAATTAACGTCCTTTATGACTGAATATTTGTCCCTAGTTACTTGAAAAGATTATGCTTTTACATTGCTCGTATTCTAAAATTAACACGAGGGTAGTCTACTTTATGATATAACTATTGAAATTTATGTATTATTTTTTTTTATATTTATTCTTTTATTTGTTTTGAAGTTGCGCGTAATAATAACTGGTGGTCATTCGACATGATGATCTGCGAATTGAATAAAACATCTGTTGTTAAACTGTGAAAGTGTTTTATCTTTACTTTATAGTTTCTTGTCCCCATTCTCAACAGATTACCCGTTAAAATTTCTATGCTTACAATTTGAAAAAAAAAAATCTTTCCGACGCTCCATTTCGAAATTCATTTTGGAAGAAAACCTGAAAATGCACCTCAATTACATTTTGCGATAAAAGAGGGAAACCTTAATTAAGCTAACGAGGCCGTGACTAAAAATGCCAGGTCAAATGCACTGTGCATTGGCGTAATTACTAACAAGTTCCAAGGACGTTATAAAGGTCAACGTAAACATCTATGTAATTCGAACCATTTTGCTTCTTTCAATAGAACTCTTATGCGTTTTCTCTCGTTAAAAAAAAAAAACTAGGACAGCTTAGATTTACGAACGGCATCCGCGCTGACTATATATACTAGAAACCTACTTCGAGATTTAAGGTTCAATGATAGGCTAAGATAAAATTATGTAGTGATAAAAGTTACCATAGTAAACTCATCGCCCACCTGACAGGAATCAACCCGACGCCGCCACGCCGTCGCCTCGCTGACACGTCACCGACCGCGCACCGCCAACTCGTGCATACGAGAATTACGCATGTTGTATTTGCTAATAAATTTATATGTTCATCCCTCTGCCGGCGACGTCGAGTTTCGTCCATAATTCAGTCATATAATGCGCATTTAAGTAACACAAGAAACAATAAAGAACACACATGAAAATGACTATGAAAATCGAAGTACAGTCTAGTGTGCGCCGCGACGTCTCGATGCGAGGATAACTGTGTGATGACGTTATGTATGGTTAATCGATAAACAAAACAAAAACCTTGGATATTGGTCGAGTTACCAAGGTCAAGAGAGCGGTATAAAAGTATGTATGTAAGAATGTAGTAAACACGAGATTTGTGCTAGGGTCGCGTCTAATGTAAATTCAATCCTTCTGTTTAGATCTGTATGTAGCAGGCGTGAGTGTTAGCATTCGTTTTGCAGTTAGTTACTTATTACTACGCAAAGGTGATCGCAAGCTATATTCAGAATCGTAAATTAGGTCGAATAAATGATGAAAAGTTTGTACGACGCCAATCTAAGATTTGCAATGCAAATGTAAAAGCGGGGGCTTTGATTACTGCCTCGAAACGGTAGAACGGAGATAGAAATATGTACATCCTCTTATTACTACGACTGTTTTTAGGTTAATATTAAAAATAGCCAACCCTAACAATAGCTATTGATGATGATGATGATTTAAAATATTCTGTAGAAATAAAAGTGCAGGTACGGTATATTTTTTTTAAACTATTTTAGCTAATTGATTAATATAGTTAATAATACTAATTAATTAAAAAAGTATTGTAAAAACCTACCATAAATTTATGGTATGTTTTTTATAATGCTAGTTTTAAATTCGGGAACGCGGCACCAAAAGTTAAAAGGCCAATGTCCAGCAGTGAGCAGACAAAGGCTAAAGACGATGATTATAAAGATGGCAAACGATCGGCGGAATAACTTTGTTGGTCTTCGACTCTCATCCGTAATAACAGTTGTGCTTGATTTCTTATAATCATCTCGTTTTAAATACCGTAGTTACTTTCAATAAGTTACCGTTTTTACTCAATTTACGAAGAAATAAAATAAAGTATATTATACTACGTGCCCCGGTATCATATCCAATAATAAGTTCCAGATATAGTTCGTTCAGAAATTGTCGGGACAATCTATTGTGACTGTCAATCAACTGTCCAAGCGTTACAAATTGGTTCCGCGGAATTTATGATATGAAATCATTTTCAAATAAGTATTACATTATTGTTATCATTTTAAGATGTATAAAAAAAATTATATTATATACTAAAAGTCAATAACATGTTAAAGCATTCTTGGGTCATACATTATGTAACATCACGGATCACCTCACATTGTAAGTACCGATTTTTTTCACACCAATCAGGGATTTCCAGTTTAGTGAACAAAAGAGTTATTCGCGGTAACGACGGGTACTGAAAACGGTCCACAACTGGTTTGAATCTAGTTGATTTCTACCCCGAACTAAATGAGAGTTAATCTGTGATTTTTCATTAGTTGTTGTTAAAGGAGAATAAGATAAACTATTTAGTTATATATATACGTATGATTGTCGTACATAGGAAATATTCTTGTTCGTGAGCCACATCTGAAAACCAAGTTTTGTTTAGCGTAAATTTTTAATTTCAACTTTATTTGACAGTTAACTTTTTTAAGAAGCTATTTATTAAATAATGATTACGAAGTTTTTAAGAAAAACCCTTACTAATGTTTAAAGGTCCAAGTTAATTATTAGAGGATTGATTAATTCCTTTTGACTTCATAAAAGTAACTTCAGCCGTGAAGCGTATTCAAATATTTCTGACCTAAAAAAATCTATTGAACTTAAGGCGTTAAAGATAGTCTCCTCTTTTCGAACCCTTGTGATAAATTAGATGTAACTTTGGCCTTTCATACGAGGTTGGAATATAACCGGATATTGCGTATAGTCGGGGCACGTCTACTGTTTACCTACTTTGTTGAATTTATAGAATGTTTCGAAAATTTCCTTGATAATTAATAAAAGCACAATTGACTGACTACCTTTAGGTACCCTGCTACCTTTTAAGTAGGGTAAGTTATAGATATAAACGGGTATAACAGGAAATACATATAGGATAAAACATAATTCTCCTGTCAGTTGGAAAAATGTACCAAATTATGTGTGAATCAGCCCGTGGCTGCCCACTACTGGACATAGTCTTTTCTCTATGCCTGCTAAGTCCTAATTATACAATGGTGTAAAATACGTAATGCAAAAAGTTTTTATAATCAAGTGATTTCAAGTAAATAATTCATCATCATCATCATCATCACCCTACGGATGGTAGGAACAGTATATAGTACTCTTCCATACATCTCTGTCAGCTGTCATATCTGAAATCACACCCTTCTTTCACATCATCATCATGTCAGGCAAACGTCGCCCACTGCTGAGCGTAGGCCTCCCCCAAATATGGACACGACGATCGGTCCTTTAGTGTTCCTATAACTTTATATCCATCCACATTAAATCTCATCGCCTTCTTGTTTATGTGTTCAATTAAACGATTTTATTAGAGTTCACTTTATTTATTAACAAATTATGACTTTACATTATTAGGTACATATTAATAACATCGATAAATCGATTGAGTATTCTTGTTACGGTTCACTTTTGTTTTATTTACAACAGTTCTTTGGAGAAAAATCACATGATATTATGTAAATCGAATTCAATAGAAATGAGTAATTATGTAATCATAACTAACCTATCTAAGAATAACTCTATAAGTTTGTAATTGCAGACATATTTGTATTATCAATTTAAAAATTGAAGCTTTCCAAAATAAATACGTAGTCAATAAATTACACTGTCGGTTAGGGATGTATACATAATTTCTCGTTTCAATTGAATTCGACTATACTTATGGAAATATTTATATTACAAATATATTATAAGTGTAGGCAAAACGATATAATTCGTTTCTGTTTTCTAACATATTCGAAATTCAATATTTACAAATGGATATATCATTTAATTATATATTTATCTTGACTAACACATAGCCTTATTTATATATTATATTATTATATGAATACAGAAATAATATCTAAACAACCTGCCAGTTTTCGAAATTTATTATTCATGTAACCTAATAGAATAAATTAAGCACTTATTTTTCATAGTCACATTTCATATTTATATACTAAACAAAACTTTAAATCTAAAATTTTCAATAACTTCTTGGTCCATTTTATTAAATTAACATTATTACACACAAATCAATAGTATTTTGAAAAATAAAAAATATGTGAAATATTTCTTTGAATGTGAATATTATCATATTCAAAACATAACATGATTGATACCTGTAAATTTAATTTTACATCGCATTGCATCAACATATACAGTCAAGGACCTTAGCGGTGTTCCAATTACTGACAAAATGCCTTGTTGCTAGCAAACAGATAAACTCCGCCCTTAATAAATAATCAATATGGTAGTAGTGAGTAGCACAAACGACGGAATACTTGTATGTGTAGAAATTAATCAAATTATTTTTAATTTCTTGAGACATTATTATAAACTACACATAACGTCTAACATTCACACTCGGTGTCGGTACCGTTTTATATTTAGTTAATAAAGCTTAACTGTGTTTGACCTTTTTCGGTATAGACACAATCATAAGGTTATTGTTTCCGCGTCGTCGACTCAATTTGTATTATACGTAACAACTATTATTTTTAAAGTGGTATACCGCAAGGTTCCCTGACTGTACAATGCTTTTTAAAATTGTACAAGTATTTTGATTATAATATTTACATTTGTTTTTTTTTATTAAGTTACGAATAATAATAATATTAAAGACAGTATCGGTCTGTAACACGCCTGCCAATAAGTGGATCCTTTGTTCCACGTATCGTGATGAACTGCAGCTTGGTTTTCTCCTGTAATAAACATAGTTTTTTTAGTATTACATTTTCTACAAAACTGCTTAATACTGCCTATTCAAGTAGCAATGTAAAATAAAAAAAAAAACGAAAATGAGGAAAAAAAATCTTTTTCGCGACTCAATCTAGCTTCGGTAGGTCTAAATAGTTTCGGTGGTATAAAGTCATGTTTCAGTGTAATCATTCAATATTGTTTAAATATACTTTAATAGAATAAATCGTATTTAAGAAAAAAATTCTATAACTTTTATTCGATGATTTCCAATGAGAATAAAATTCAAAACAATGTCGACGAAAATTACATGTGCCGAAATTCACATAGTTACGTGCTCGTAGTCGAAAAGGAATAAATAATATAGTGAATGGTCTGAAATAATTTAGTAGGAAACGCTACGAGGGTATCCAATCGTTACATTATAATTATCCTACATATAGTAATTAATGTGAGCTCAGTTTGATATATTACACTTCATACAAAGGCTCATGTCCTTTGAACTTTGTAACTACTTAACGTGACTTGCAGTTTATACAATGTCTAATTAGTTTTTCTTTAAAATAAGGCAAATTTTCAACTAACAAGATAACTGAACAGTTCTCATTTTTACCAGCATATGCTCTGATATAAATGCAGTTAAAATTAACGTTATATAGTGAACTATAGATTCGTGTACAAATGTAGATACACATGATTTCTATGTTATTAAGGCGATTAAAAGGTGAACAAACATATTTAGACATTACACATTTTTTTAATTAAATCGCTGAAAATCAGTACAAACTTAAATGCCGTAGAAATGCTTTGATGAAAGATATTTCTTACCTATCAGAACATGGACGTTGGTGGTAACTTGCGAGTGATTTTTTAACTGACACGTGTAGAGACCATTGTCTTCTTGTGAAGCAGACGATATAGTTATTGTAGCACTGTAACAAATTTAAGTAGAAAGTTGTAAAGGTCGAAGAGGTTGATTGATTTCTTTTCAAACAGATTTAACAGTAGTAGAGACCGCATCTGGCATCTGTTAGAGCACACCAAGGATGGACATTGCAGAGGATGGGACAGTTAGAAGGTAGAAACATCCTCTATCTTTGTCTCCCCTTCTTTGTCGATTAAAGGTAGATGACGCATCTGTTAAAGTGGTTGACAATGGTCGGCGGTCTGTTCGTTACTTGATCGAATTAAGGTGATCAGTTTTTGTGTTTTAAAAAAGGTAATTTGAGACGTTTCAACTTTTTTATATGGACGATAGATTAATATTTTAAACTATATTCATAGAAATAATACGAAGTAACGATCAACAAGCGTAATATTGTCAGCCTGTCAAAAGTCGTGCCAAAGTAACCCCATCCACACACTAATAGCACAGACTGAATAATTTGTAACAATATAGATTATACTAGTGTTGTTAAATGCCTTACAAATAAATACTCGCCTGATGTTACGCCAGGTTATATGTTCATTGAAGAATTTTCCTTGTTTCTTCCACGTTATACCAAAAATATTGTTATATACTTCGGGAGCTTGAGATGTGGGCACTGTTGTCTGTTTACTTTCTGGTAATGTTTTAGTAGTTGTACTTATACTAACTGTAGAAGTAACGGTAGTAGTGGCAATACTCCAACTTCTATTCAACATTATTTCTAAACTATTAAATACTGTGCTCATTTTTGTTGTTAATTCAGTTGTAGTTGTCATTGGTGTGGTCTTTATCGTTGTCGGTGCGACTGATGTTTCTAGTGCTGTAGATAAAATGAATTCCTCGGATATCGCGCATGACAATTTTATCGAACTACCCGCTTTGTAAAATCTATCTTTAACAACGTGCAATTTGTCACCGTTTATAGTTAATACTGGAGCTGAAAACAAAATATTTTAATAATTATTTCATACAACGCAAATATTATAATATTTAATTCTAAAATTGTTTTTTTTTAGCATATCTATGTGATCACGATTTTCATTTGACGTTTCATAACACCAGCATCAAACAAAAGTTGCTTACAGGGTGTTTAATATAAAAGCTAATCTTAAAAAAAATGATAATTTGACGGATAATGTAATATAATAGATGGATTTTCTTTATTAGAGCTCCGTTATACTTACGTAAAACAGTCAAGTTTGAATAAATAGTTCTAGGTGGGTGCGTCGATATTTGGCACATGTATAGACCTTCGTCTGAATTTTTCACAGGGTTAATACTAATTCTCCAATTGTTTGGATATTGGAATTTGACGGTAATCCTGCTGTCACCGGCATGCGCCTCTCTGCCGACTGTCAATAACTGAGCCACGTCGGTCGTGTTGCGTAGCCACATTACCTTGATGAAAAAAAAATAGCTTTTCACCCGCGACTTCAAAAAAAAAACTTAATTACCTACGTAAACTAAATTACCTACGTAATACAGATAAAATTCTATTTCTATGTCAAATTTTTTCTAGATAATTTTTTCCGTTTAGGATTTATTTACTTAAAAAAAAACATTCAAACATCTAACCTTTTAAATTTGTAATATTCCTAGTATTTAGAAAAATCCAAAAGAAATTTAAAAAAATTACTTATTTACGTATACAATTCACTAAATTTAATTTTAAAATTTTTTTTGCACTACAAAACAAAACTTACATTGCACCGAAAGGGATCGGACAATAACATTATGAACATGTTCCAGAAAAATATTAAATATTTCTATTCAAAATATAACTTATTTGGATGCAATAAAAACATTGCGGCTTAACATTTATGTAAACGTAATGATAAAAAAGCAAATTACCGTCTTATCTTTGAGCATGACGACACGACAATTTAACAAGGCTTCCGACCCCACGTGCGCCGCCATTTGTGTGACATTACTCTCCTCAAAGTACGGCCCCCAGTGCTGCTCGTGATGGTGATACCCTTGATAAGGAGCAAAATTACGTTGCTCATTCGTTTTTACTGAAATAATAAATCATTTTAATATTCTATAGCGACCCCATTCGATGGCTGTTATTTAACAATTTTCATTTCTTATTTCCACATACTGCATTCGAAGTCGTTTAATGGTGTCTACACATTTCCTTAGCGCCGATTTCTGATACTAAATGCAAACTAATCGAATCAATGATTACTTAACAACTTTGAGTGTAAAAAGAACTATATATTTAATAAAAGAATTCAACGCTAAAGAACTGCGCGAGGTAAAATTAATCGACTGTGATTGTGGACGTAAGCACTTAACGCGTACTCAGAAATATGATGCAATTGTTCATTCGATATTAAAAAACAGCGCGTACTATATTAAAACAGTAATTTTATATTTATTTCCTTTAATACCTTTCATCTTTTGATTATTTACATCAGTGATGACGTCACTATTAAAATTTTCACGCAATTTCTTTGTGATATTCCTGAATATTTCTCTGGAAATGGCAAGGCCATCTTTTTTGTTATTCCTATAGTCGATAATATCGTTGCCTGTGTTGTTTATTGCAATGTGCTGAGTGTCTAAAACAAAGCCTATTGTTACATTCCCTTTAAATCCATAAAAAAAATAAAATAAAATGTCACTATATACTTTGACCGTCTCCTTTCAAAGCCACGAATATAGACGAAAAGAATTGTAGATCTTATGTGATACCTTAAGATAAAACTTTTTGAGTAGTCGAACTGTTAATTAAAAATGTTGCCTAATTGTATTAATAATAAGGTATAAACTCACCTGTAACCGTTTGCACGCAGCAAATGATTAAACACACCAAGTAGAAGCTACAGCCCTGCATGTTAGATGGCACATAACAATCTCTATGCCATCACTTCGTACGTATTGATCCTTATTTCAATGTACACTCGATGGAATCATTCTTGTGAATTTTTTAAATGTGTAATGATACACGAAAGTCCGTGGCATATTTTAACTGTCCTAGATAAGGAAGAAGAATGTTAGATACATGTTGGAAAATCAGTAAGCATAAGTTTGACAACGGCTTTTATGTATCAGTAGCAGTTCACGTGCAATTTCATCATCATCATCATCATGAGCTCGTTACACGTCTCCACAGAGAAGCTAGGAGACTACCCTACTATTAGAACTGACTTCACTAGCATAAAGTTCTCCTGTAATTTTTTTTCAATTTACTCGCCGCTTAATTTTAACAGCGTGATAGAATATAGCCTAAAACCTGACGTAATTATAGGGTTTTTTAGAGAATTAATTAAATCTATGCCGTGGTTATTAAGATCCCATTTAACACTATGAATAATAACACACTAAATAACACTAAAAATACACACAACTTTGTTTCCTTTTAGTTTTATTTTATGTTATCAACTAATATATTATGTATCAAACAAACATATCTATTTGTCTATTGTTTCATTTAGTGTTGAAGTATCATTTTTTCTGACAGTATCACATATTAAAAGACGCCTATACATGTATGGAACATATTCGAGACTGACCTATACACGCCGCTATCGATCGCTTTTACAGATAATTGTAATTTAATGGATGAAATGATACGCCTAAAGTGCTGACCGCATAGTCTTGAGAGAATAAAATGATTGAACTGAACCGCATACTTGAATATTGATTACATTCACGGAGGACGAAATTAAATAAATTAGATTAATTCTACTTCTTTTTGTTTTCGAATGAAGATAAAATAGTCATTAAAATAAATGCTTTATATTTTTTCATTGCAAAAATAAGTCGGTTACAAATAAATTAAAACAAATTACTTTGATACCCACAAGGCTTTAATGAGAAATTTTTTAACAAAAGATACCCAGCTATTGAGCGGATAGAAGGATAAACAAAACCCCTTCGATCACCATCTTTCAGTGTAACGGCAGGATCTCCGGTGGAAGGCACCGGTGCACTTGTTGAACTACGTAGGCAAGTTATTATTTTATTGCATTTTAAAGATTAAAACACTTCACATAGCGCCGCACTAGTATGTTTCTAATTAAAACTCAAAGCAAATGTTTTTCCGAGTCATAAAGTGTACGGTACGTTGATTAAATTTCATTGTTGCATGTGCACGGCTATGGGTATGTAGAGAGGAGCGGAAATTGCTTTGAAGAGACTTTTTGAAGAATAAAACAAAAAATTTATTGTACAGTCACTAAATATCACTCAACCATGCTATAAGTTACAAGTTGAAATTTTTATTGCCTTTTTCAGAAACGATAGAATACCTAAATTCATTTGTTTCTTTTATAAATTTCATTGAAATATTGTTAAAATGGATTTAAACATTTTTAATATTAATGAACTTAAGGGTTAGTCGGTGACCCCATTTACTGCTAGAAATCGTAAGCCCCACTTAGTTGTTCGAATCGAAAATGTGACTTAAAACTTTTGTATGTCACGTCACTTTGTCAAGCTAATGTGGTAACTTGTGACAATAAGTTGATGTCAGTTTTAACGAATTTCATATTAGTAAACAACACGTACAATATTTTAAAATTTCACACATCAGGCTTTTTTAATCTAATTGTCAAATTGTACATATAAAATTGAATGACTATCGTCGTTATATAAAAATTGGCGGACCCACGACTTCATCTGTATGGCGTCAAAAAAAAAAACAATTAGTAACAACTGCTTTTTTTTAGACGCCAAACCACTACCAATGGAATATTCCAGTATCCTATGGCCTGTTTATCTCTTTTAGAGTTATATGCTAACATACTATCTACCCATTCCTTTGTCTAACGCTCGTGACAATAGCAAGATTGGTGTTTGTATATACTCAAAAAGTTACAATAACTTGTGGTGTAAATTCATTACTAGTCCATACTCAACGTAATTACGTTAATACAGGCTGGTTGCTCATAATCAAATGTTGGCATAACTAACCAGCAATAATTTAAATACCTAACGAACTTTAATTTGATTCGTATGCTAATTACAATTAAATGTTTGTTAACAACCAAACGTTTGATTGAAATTGCATTCATTTGTTCATCAAAATCTATAACTTATGAAAATCATTGCGTGGTAATGACAACTTCAGGTTCGTTTCGACTTTATGCCACGTTGATGTTATCGGTAGTTAATTCTATTATTAGTTCAAGTTCTCACCACTGCAGGCAACCGCTACAATCAGCGCCAAAATGGCGTAAATCGAATTAGCACAAAATACCACGGCTCTTAGCTAGCCCATTTACAGAGGTCAGTGAACCGACATTTTCAAACGTATTTTACTTTTGAATTTATTAGTCCGAATTAAAAACAAATGTAATAATAAATCGCATGAAATGTTACTAAACAATTTTCAATTCAGTACACTATACAACGGCAAAACTTCTAATGGATGAATGTCTCCAATTGCGTATCTCTAGTTAAGTTGTTCTCGATTAAAACTTAACACTGATATAGAACATATTGTAGAAGAACTTCTAGACACTTAACATTTTCAATTCTATAACAAAGAAGTAGTGGGGAAAATCTAAGGAACATTAGAACTGTACAGTTAACACTTATATGTATTTACAATATTTTTAATCTGTAATTTTTTTTTTTGAAGATTTTTTTCCACCTATTGTTTCCTTTGTTCCTTTTTTCCCTTTCAATCTTAGGTTTTCGCGATTTGCGCTAACCCCTTTAGGATGCCTGCGTCTCTATTTCTAATGTCCATTGTTGGCTGTCATATCAGTCAGATAAACTGTACAGTTCATTGCATATATTCGCAAGTTATACTACAGTTTGACTATTCATTTAAAACTGAAGGTGTGCTTTAGAGATACCGAGTCGTAATAGGACAGTAAAGTGACGTCAGCTGCCCCACCCCTTTGCTGTACGTACAGTAAACGAGGATTCAAATGGCTTCATTTGAAAATGATGAATGTGTCTGATGTTAGGGGGAAACAAAGTAGCTTTGACTGTCGGCGCATCAACTCTGATAATGATCTGTAACGTGCGAAAGTTAACATTTATCCTTACATAAAAATATCTGTTTTAGTACCGATAGATTAATTATCTTTTTCATTACATAATTTAAAGTATTTCTAAGTTTTCATTTATTTACAAAGGTTTGTTAATTAAGTACAAGAGTGTATTTAAACAAATTTCGGTATAAAAGAAATATTAACTAAGGAATTGTTTAATGTATATATTTTTTTTAATTCAAACAGCACTTTATATTATTAGTAGTATTTTACCGGGACTTTGTAGGCGTACAATTAAAAAAAAACTTAGTAAGTAGCCTACGCGTTATTTCACATCCCTTTAGATGTTTTTGCGTTATCTAGTAACGTCCGTTCAAGTAAATTTTCGCATTAAAATTTTACTAAGATAGATAGGTATTGCAAAAAAATCCTAAACTACAGTTCTCAGTTAAGATTTTATTTTAAATGCAACAGTTAGCGTGGATTTATATTTTGATATGAAGATATATTTCAATGAATGAATCAAGGTTAACGAGGCGATCTTTTCTAAGTAATTGTCGAAAGTCAATGCATAATTCATACAATATAATTACCGTAAATTAATAATGAAAAGGCGTTGAATGTTAGCCGTATTTAATGACCGCCCTTACATGTAACGGCAGATTTCTTGCATTATTAAAATTGTTGAGAAAAAGGTATAATAATGTTTTTTTATGGTTTTTTATAAACATCTATTTACAATAACTTAGAACATCGAAAAAAAAACTCTAACAAAGAAAACTATAAACTGTAATTACTTAGTTAGTTAGTGTTTCCACTGTGAATATAGAAAACTGCAATGCTACGCGATTGCAGCTCCTTTGTCTACTGCTAATCTGCAGAGTAGGGGGCATTTAGAAAGACAATACACACTTCCCATAAGTATTTTGCTCAGCCAAACTCAACGCCCTTGCTATCCATTCAGTGAAAGAGTGAGAAAGTAGAGTACGAAAATTTGGTGTCCGGTACTTATCATGTCGATGTAATTCCACGGTGTAAAAACACGTTTCGTTTGCTGGAATTTGACCACATGGTCATGGTACTACCGCAAGCTGGGTATTAGTACTCCAGCCAACGTTGGACATAGATTCTACAATAGTTAAATGAAAAACTGATAGTGTATCTCTCGGTGTCAACAAAAGAAATTTCTTAATATTATTCTGAGCATAATGCAAACAATAGAGGAGAGTGCCATTTTATGCTTTCCTCGTCCATAATATTTTTTCATGCTCACAGCATACTGTAATACATTACACCGTTACCCATACCGTCCTTTGTTATATTTAAATAAAACTATACATTTTAAAGACCTACACGATAGTTTATGCGTTATAACTCTGTTCGATGGGTCAAAAGTTTAATACATACCATAAATATGACACAAGACCTTTGTCTCTTAATAAGAGAAGGGAGTAAACGAACTGATCACTGAGTTGGTCGGCGACGCCCATGGACGTACAACAGTAGAGAAGCAGATGCATTGCTTTTTAGAACGAGATACGCTCGTTTTTTGAAGGACACTAAGTCTTTTGTATCAAGTTATTTTTTTCTTATTATGTTAAGGTTTTCTATTTATACCACGTTTTTTTATGGATTGTCATCATTATTAACAACAGCTCTTGTCTGCCCACTGTTGAACATAGGCCTTTCCCAATGCCTTTATAATACAGTTTACTTCCAGCCGAAATTTAATTAAACTATTCTCATTGTAAGTGAAGTGTCCTTATGAGAAATAAGCGCCTTTAAAACTAGATGCCACACACCAATGACCAGTTAGTTGATGAAGAAGGAGGACCGCATACTGTGGAAGGCATTTTGAAATGTCTATGTCCAGTGGACATAGGCTGATGATGATGTTAAAAACTAGACAATCCATGTGTATAAGGTTGTGTTATCATTATAATAACTTAGTTATCGTTGCGTTCATTATATTCTCATCAAAGCAGTAATGATCCAATGAACAGGTCCCGGGGCCTCGTAAGCTTGATAGAGAAACGACCCATAATTTCATATTACGACTTCTATAAAGATACTTCAGTATTGTATTTGTTAAGATTTATTATTCATACATATATTAGCAGTATGTTATAGAACTAAATAATATAGTAATCTGAATATGTTTCTTTATTAATTATAAATTTCAATTGTAATATTTAAATTTGAATTTCAACCTATACTTAGATATTTAACATTGACATATTCTATTTTCATTCTCATCTTACCATTTATTAACAGTTTAATTTATTCCTGAAATTAAATGATTAATGAAGTTAATTTTCGGATGCGTGCAAAATATTATTTTCATGAGGTTAATTATTTATATGTTAAGCTAAATACTTAATACTTAATTAAAGCTTTTTTGTAATTCCTCTAATTTATTGAAAATATAAAAGAAAATCTATAGATATGGAATTGAAATTATTTCAAGTTAGCATAAAGTATGTATTAATAGCAGTAAATAATAGAATTATATAAACTACATATAACATGGTAAAAGTATATAATATACATAAAAAAGTGTTATGTATTATATAATGAGACAAATATGTACTTCAAAGTAAGTACAATATTCCTTTATTTATTAATACCCCACAATAACCACGAATATAATTAAATTTGTAACTGATGGTAATATTACATTCTATTTATTAAAGCCATTACACATCTTCAGTTAAATCCGAAGATATGTCTAAAAATTTACCTGCACTAGGAAAAAGTAATATATTAACAACTTAAATTTTAAAATACACAAACTTTTAAATTCAGGTCAAAGTTAAATGGAAAAAGCATTTATAAATTATAAATTCTTTTGCGACATCACTTTAAGAATGTACGACGACGAATTAAAAAAAAAATTACATACGTACTTTTTGGATTAAAGGATTAATCGGGATTTTTTAAGCACACTGTTTTTTTTTTTAATTCACGTATAAATTCACTGCACTCCACGCGTTTTAATTGAAAACGTAACGATGTTTTTGCGCAGAAGTGTACTCTGAGAGAGGCTGCGTGGTACTGACTGCTGAGCGAGAAGGGAGCGTGCGGGAGAATAGTGACGTGTCGCGTACACTGCTGACCTAATAGTTATTACGAATAATAAATCAATTAATAAAATAATTTTTATACTTAATTAGCATTGTTTTAATTCTATAGCTACATAGCTTCAGACATTTCTATACTAATCAAATTTACTTAACACATCCCATTATTTTCTTATAACAAGTAATCAACATAAAAAGTGTTCTTTACGCTAAAAGAGTTTAACAGAACAAAACCTTAAAAAGATATTTAATAATTGACCAAAATAATTAACATTCATACATAACGGAGGCACAAGTAAATTAATGTCTAATTTTTAGTTTTCATAAAGATAGTATTTACATTTGAGGTACTATCGTATAATTTATTTTAAAAATATATTTGAAGAGGTTAGCAGTGTACGCGGTCTGTGTTATACGTAGGAATAGAGCTGTTGTCCAGGATGTAGATGTCATTTGAATGCGTAACCGAAAGCACATTCAATATTCTCAATTCTAGTAGAAAGAAAATATATTTACTAACGTAATAAAAAAATCAGTCTTTTTTTTATTTACAAGAACTTACATCCTCATAATTACCGAGTTAAAAGTCAAGTAAATATTTGTTTTAATTTATTATAATATAAGGCGACCAAAAGCAAGAGGATTTTGAATTCGCCAAAATAGCGAAGTTTAATCTACCGTTTGTACTGGTACGATAGATTAGAGGTTAAACTATACTGGACTGTAATTATAATAATAACACAAAGTGACCGTCAGCAAGAGATTTTATCACTATACTCGTCAAGAATCCAAAAGCGTCACATCCCTAGCGAATCTGCGTTTTACAATCAAAGTCAAAAGGCAACTATATTCATATCTTTCCTGCAATACTCCTGCATTATCACCACACCGGAAATGACGGCAATAAAAGAAGTGACCTCCTACATATCCGTATTTGTCAACCTTGCCGACATAATTGACGGAGGATTCATTGAAAGAGGATATATATCCTTTCGATGTATCTTCTCCTCCACCTAATTCACTCTTTACAGAGTAAGGATAGGACCTTTCCTATATAAAAAGTAAGTACTAAATTTTGAACTCTGCTACGCACGCTTTTCAGATAAAATACGAAAATTCTCCACACCTGTCTTCTGTTCTCTGTTGTGACAATTCGTGCTCCAGGAGATGTTAGAGACGATTTTTACTACTGTTTAATAAAAACCATGCTAAATACAAACAAATACAAATTGGTTTACATTTATAACGAGATATTATTACTTTACCAATTCGTTTGGAAGTTATTTAATCACCTAATGACTCCTACAACTATGAAACTTTCTCCCCAAGGCCCAAATAGTTTTAGCTTCATCTAATAAGTGGAACAAGTCCTGTCACTTTGGAAAACTTACTTCGTTCGAAGTCGTATGTGGAATAATAATTGCTGGTTACAACATATAAGTTGTAGACAAGTCAAATTCGAACAATTTCAGTAGACAGTTTTTAATGCTGTATTTATTACTAAAGTTAAAGATTTCAGGTTTCAGAATAGACTAAGTTATAAGGAACTTTTACTGATAGCTAGGTGATGTTTGCGCGAGTAACTTTTACTACTTTTTTAACTTCTAAGTTTAGAGAAATCTTTACTAGCATACGATGAGTTATAAAATACTATGAAAAAACATATGTGACTACCTAATTGTAATTTTCTCAATTTCTAAGTTACGGTCTCAACTAAATAACTTACAGGATGTTGTTCACTGAGCATCATCTTAATGAATCGTTTGTTACATTTTTTATAAGTTTCCCTTACATTAAGCTTAACTCCGCACGTAAGCCCATTTCATTTACGGTATAAAGGAGGTCAAGCGTGATGCTTATGGCCACTTAACCCATCTTTCACTAAAACGGTCTATTTAAAAATCTCATTAGATGTACAAACACAGGGAAACACCGCTCAGATATGAAAAATTAAATAACCAACTTTAATTCATTCATTATACTATAAAAGAAAAATCATTTACGAAAATAAAATCTAAATTATAATTATACATCGTTTAATTTATTACAAAATTCAGTGTTCCGTATCGTCGTCTCCTCGTCCTAAGCCTCGGCTCGGCACATAATTTATGTCATCCAAATCGATCAATCATTCGTCATTTTGCTCATTCTAAACCTTGTCAATTTACACGCAAAGCGCCAATTTCTTTTTTTAATTAATTCACGTAACAAATAACATGTTTATTTATATTTATAAATTCTCAGAGGCAAAGACGAGCGGCGTCAGGCTGTGAATTGTAATAAGTATGAAGTTTAATACGACTAATATATGTGTTACGCAGCGTGCGCCAGGATATTGCGGCCCATGTTTACTGCTAATAAAATGAAAATAGTGCAAAACATTCTGGGTAACTCTCACACACTTTTATATTATGAAACATTGATTGCCTCTGTATTACAAAGTTGACACCCACCCAAGTGATAACCCAAACATTCTTTTGCATTTATTATTTTTTTTACACACAGGTCGTCGTACCGTGGGTTCCCGCAAAGATTAGGTGAAGTTTGCGAGAGTATCTTGGATGAGGACGACCCAACAGCGGTCATAGTGGCCATCTTTGAGCAAACTTACGCCCAGCAGTGGACGATAAGTTGTTGATGATTATCTATAGATGTATTAGGTAACGTAACATTTTGGTGCAATGAAATACACGAGAAAAATGACATGTTAATTTCATTGGATTTACATTATGTAGAACATAGGTACAAATATCTGACAAAAATACACCATTATATTTGTATCCCCGCAATGTGTATAGGACATATATCGTATTAATTAAAATTCGTTAACCTTCTATTGCGTAAACAGAACTTCTGTACTTGTTTGGTATGTTAGCTATGGGCATCACTAAGAGGGGACAAGGACGTTAGAACACATGCTGAATAGCTTTTCCTTTGGAGTAAAAAAAAACAATTTACTTCTAACAGCGCCACTAGGTTAGTGCGGAATAAAAAAAAATCTTAGTATATTTATGCACATAGATAGTATTCTATATCTCTGCCTTTTTATACGGGGGGGGGGGGATTTTAATAAAATGTTTCTTGTCCCCCCCCCGCTTGTGCGTCACACCGCCCCCGTCTTTTTTTCTCTGTGGTTCTTTAACC
>JAODUI010000013.1:2807944-2829412 GCA_027563995.1 Papilio gigon
GTCCCTAAGTTCCTTCCGTAATTAGGATAATGTTCCTTACTTGCGTTATCCGGTGGTTGCAGTAAGACCTTCCTGAGCTTCGTCCGAGTCGACAGCAGACCTCTGACCGCACATAACATTAAAAGTTCCATTTGCTGCCTTCTCAAACCATATACATCAACGTCAGCTGTAAATAATTTCTCAATATTTATTCATCGTCATTATGTTAATTACGGATATCAATGGTATATGATATAAAGATACTATAGTTATAGGTAGTATATATAGTAGTATTAGGCGAGAGTTTGTTAATTTATACCAGGCAATGGATGCGTGTGCACGGGGCACGCGTTTGGCATGACGCCGAGCAGCGCGGCGCACACCCGCCGCGCGCTCTCGCCGCCGTGCCGCGCGACACGACGACGCGACCCGCCGCGCGCTACTCTCGTGTTTACATATGTTCCCAATCACATAAATAATTCTTACAAATGTACACCCAATCACGATTCTAATGTTAGTCACTTGTCGTTTCACTATTTGCTTCAGGGTGTTTAAAAAATTGGCTCCTCGTAAAAAATCGGAAAGTTTACCTTCACCTATGTGCTTTTCGAGCCTTCGCTGCGACGCGCGAGTGTCGAAACGTTTAAAGTTCAAACTATTCGTCGACTTTTTTAGTACAAGTTAGTGTCAAATAAGATGTGTGAAGCGATATACAAAAACTCATAGTGACAATACAGTTACCGAAAATGCATTGGAATACAAAATGGATATCAGACCTATTTTCGTAACGGTTAAACACAATATGTGGTAGAATTTAATAGAGCAAACCATCTATTGTTGTAGTCCACGTTGTCAAGTTAAATTGTCTCGGAGGCGGGAACAAAATAGATAGCAAAGTTGTTGTATAGCTGCTATATCGACTCCACTTTACTATAGAACCTATACTTGCGGAAGGAGGTAGGTTGTGTAAAGCATAAGATGTAACAACTTTATTTTATATTTTATGTATAATTTGTAGTTATATTAACAAGATTGGTTTTAGTCGTTATACGAAATCTACCCCTTTGGACACACAATTTTATTTTCATTTTTTACATAGCAAGATGGAATAATATGAGATAGAGGTACTTAGCTTGGTTTACAGTTTCACTTATTTACAGTACACTCAGCTGTAAACCAAAATTTCGTAGTTATCCGATGAAACGTAAATTAAAAACAATTCTAAGAATAATATGTGTTTTCACCTTCAAAGTAATGTCTGCCATTGAAACTCAGTGGACACGTCACAATGACAATACAATACCGACAGCTGAGCGCCGCGTGGCTCGCGATAAGATACAAGCCGCCCATGGAAACGTTCACAATGAAGAAAGCCACAATATCAATATTGCCTTGCCTGTACGGGCGAGTGGAAATGAGAATATTCTTGTGCGAGATTAGGGGTTTTATATGGAAAAACTAAAATGTCATCTGTTTGATTTGTAAATAAAACCGTAGATTATTATAAGCATAATTATATCAACTTATTACACGTCCCCACCGAGGGGCTCAGAACCTACCTTATTATTAGGGGTGACTCGGCCATAGTCAACCACGCTGGCCCAGTGCGGGTTGGTTGACTTCACACATATCTTTGAATTTCTTCGCCGATATGTGTAGGTCGCATCGCGATGTTTTCCTTCACCGTAAGAGCGTCGGTAAGGTTAGTTGTAATAATAAAAAAGAACACTAATTTAAGATTACAGAATGTAATAAATTAGTATTAAATATATTTGAGATGTAGGTGAATATAATAGACGACTGAAATAATAGTTTTACCAAGGTTAAATACGCTTTGAAATATTTTGAAAATGATTACGTAAACAAAATTTTCCACTCAGACACTGACCGTTCGTAAGACTGGAGTTTTATGAATTGTGTTAGTTAACAGCTGTGGTCCAGATGTCCGTTCGCAGTTTTCAGCGATTGTTCGACGAAATGACATCATAGCAATTCTATACGTTGTCATTGATATATAACGAGAGGGCGCTGATAGTATTTCATATACAGGTACCAAGGCGCTATACCAGACAGTAATCTCTCTGTGCCTAATGTCATGCAGATCATTTACGATATTATTTTTTTTTCTTTTCTTGTTTTTCAAAGCGTACGCCAATGATCGATTCGACTTTACGGCTCCAAAAACAAAACGACTCTGAATATTTTCAAGTATTTCTATATAACTTTAACAGTACAATCGTATATACATACATCTAGTTTTTCTTTGCATCCACAACCGGGTCGACAACTCGAGTGCCTCTTCAAGAAACTACTAAAATATTTAACATGATTTTTAAAATGTTAGAGCGCTAATTCAAATATGGTAATGTTCCGCTTTGAAATACTTTGTGGAAATCATTCCATTATTCTGTTTAACGCTCAAATTGATGTTGGCAGTTTAATTTTTAGATTCATATGGCTTTTAGAATTAGAAAGAATAGGCTATTGACATAATTTTATTAAAAAAAAAAACTATCTTTACTGCGTCCGAGATACGAAGATAGTTTTTTTTGCCAACTTAATATAAAAATGCTAACACTCACGTATTCACCCCGTGTCGGCACCGACTAGTTGTAAGCCCATCGGAGGCTCTTTTACAGGGCGATTGGGATTGGTACTATTTCGTGATCGTGGCCTGTTCTTTGAAAAGTTATATAATAGTTTGCTTTTTTGTAAATTCATTATGCTGAACTTTAAGCTTACCATTTTATTTTAAGGACGGTCAGTTAAGCAAATAATGAATAACAAAGCCTTTCCCAAAGACCGCCACGACGATCGGTCGTCGCCCTCATTCAGGATCCTCCCGCATTGACCAGATCATCGGTTCATCTTTCAGGAAGGTTACCCGCGCTGCATCGACCTGTCCGTCTATAATAAAAATTAGGGAACAAAATAAAACTAAAGTGCAACGTACATACATCGACCATGACTCCCGGCGTAGCGAAGTGGCTGACAGGGTGTTGACTGGCGGGGACGTATCTATAGAATTCTCTACCGTCCTTGTACCACTTGACAGAGTAGAGAACGTCTCTTTCCATATCGAACTGACATCCCAGTATCGCCTCGCCGCCCTCTGCCGCGTGGGCCGGAACACGTAGCTCCAGTAGACGGACACTGCTCACTGGAGCTGGAAACGATATGAATAAATTTTAAAATATACCCACCCTTTGTACCTTCGGAAGGTCGGCATAGAATATGTTAGTCTTCCATACACGTCTATCAGTTGTCATGTCGAAGTTTACACCTGACATACACATTATCCATAATTTTTTATCTTTACTTGTGTTTCGTAATGTGAATTCGAACACGACAGCTGCAATAGCTATCTAATGATTACTGGTTAATATTTTATTTAAAGTAATCTGTATATTGATGATAACATAAGTTTGTTTTCGATTTGTTTCTATTATCAACTAAATTAATATTTACGTACCTTGTTTCGACAATAACAACGTGGCAATTAGTAAATATTTTTGCATTTTCACTAAGTCTGGTTACACTGTTTACACAATTGCACTTAACATTGTACTTATTAATCAATCAGGTCACAATTACACTATATTTCACTATAATACTGAGAATATCTGTGGTCACAAATGGAAATAATTGTAAAAGGGATGGCAATCACAAATCTGCTGTTCGCGTCGAAATTGAAATAGGCCAGCGAAATTCTCGACTGGGCTAAATTTAACTGTCGCGACTCTCTCACTCATGCGCACACCGCACCGAATAAACTCTGCTCGCGAAATGTACGCTCGGTTATTTTTTAATTTATACGCCATTGTTGATTTTACGTGTGGGCTTCGTTACATGAAAATAGGGTCCACGGCTTCGGGGTGATATCGTATACGATGTTTTTTTGCTCCAGTGACTCAGATTAAGTTTAGGTTGAAGCGTGACTAATTGACATTTAAATTTTTAAATAAGGGTTGACTCATTAAGAAAGTATACACAAATTAAAAAAAAAAACCTTAGTGTGTTTGTTTTATGAATCATCAGCTTATGTTCACTTCGGAGACGTGTAGTTTACAAACACTACACGTGAGCTTCATTTGTTAACAACTTATTTTCCTTTTTTAATCTATGTAAACTAAAACAACCTACAAGATACTATATGAAAACTTTTCGAAAATGACATATGTTACAAACGAAGATGTAAGCAAATAGAGAAGGGAAATAAGTGAACAGGAAAAAGAAAAACAAATGTTTTCATATATAAAATTAAATTCAAGTTCTCTAAAAACATTTTTAAATATTCCAACTAAACTATTTACAATTACATTGACAATGGAATCGTCGCGCGAATTCGCGAAGCGCCAATAGTCTAATGGTTAAGGATACGGACTACCGATCTAGTGGTCGTGGGTAGAATTCTGTACCATACCACCATTCGACTATCGTCGTGAACCATATCTTAACATAAGCTTTTTCAAGCTTTCCAGGAATGGTTACAAGAAATATTAGTAAATTAACAAAAATCTAATATTTTTAGAAAAAAAAATCATCATCATCAGACTTTGTAAGTCCACTGCCTGACAAATTACTAATATTACAAAACCGATTTTAGGATGGATGAATATTTATTTGAGTACCTCCAAAACGGATGTATGGATTTGGTATGGATGTAAAACGGTCTGAGAGAACTCATAGGATACTTTACATCTTTTTATGCTGCGAAAGGCAAGGCTAGTACATGATGCAGTATAGAGAATAAAGTTGCTTCCGTACATGACCTCGTATTCAATCTTAATATAGAGATGTCGTAGTTAACCTTTACCTGCGGCCACAGACTAAATAGATTTGTACCGTCGCTTCACAAACTCCACAGTCAAAATAGATGCTTTAAAAATGCATTACAGTACATAGTATATTTAACCAAGGACATCAATCTTTCTCCCCTCATCTTGAATATTGCACAAGCTTTATAATAACTTACTAAGATTTAAAATGTGTGGTGAGACGAGGCGAAATTAAAAATGAATATGTTAGGGGAAGTTTTAAAGTAGCGACAGTGATCGAAAAATTGGAAAGTAAAAGGTTATCGTGGTATGTAGATATTTTGCGAAGAGGCTAGTACATAAACAAGACGGTGATGAGATTAAATGTTGGCTACAAAGGTGGACGAAGACCGAAGAATGTGTGGATGGATTGTGTGAAAGAGGATGTGCGAGTTGAGATATGAAGGCTGACAGACATGTATGAAAAAGTAGTACTTTGCCAATCCCCCGTTGGGAAAAGGTCAGGTTAATGACTAAGTATTAAGGTCAAATTATATGTCATGTAGAATTCAACAAACTATTTCATTCTATACAGTCGTTTCTACTTAAATTACAATCATGTTATAGATATACGATGTTTTAATACGTCAATAAATGTCCCTGTTTCTTGTCTAAACATAAAACAGAGGTAATATCGTGCAAATAAATGTATTCGTGACGTTTAATATTCGCTCCGGGCCGGCGGAGGGTTAATTAAGCCGAAGGAGGGTTTCGGACAGTACTTTCCGCTTACCTGTCTAACGATGCGATAAATTTGCTTCATTGGTTCAGTTGCTTTGCTTTGACTGATTTCATTGAAAATAACACATACAAGTACCACGTGGTACACACCTGGTGGTGGCACACTCAATCTCATCACCTCTTGTTTATGTGCTTATCACCTCTTCGCATAACAGGTCCACACGACGCAAAAATAAAAAAAATATTACTAAACTTATATGGGACCTCAAAAAAACTTGCTTATATTCTCGTCTCTTCGAAAAATATGCCATTCAAGACCAAGGCTAAAAATACAGTAAATTATCTACGTGTATTGCGTTGAATATTTTTATTAAAACCCTATTGACAACAAGAACTTTATCAATTATATCTCCAACACAAACTTTCCGTCGTCTTTATTAAATTAAATCTCAAATACAGCCAGGGTGCGTCTTACGACACCGCCTAATAATGATTTACCGTCGCAGCCTCCCTCGGGCGACGTAATTCTGCCTCGGTTGTCGGATAAACCACACACGGCCGACGTGTCCGAAAGTGAAAACAAATGAAGAATGAAGTTTAATTATTCAATGCCTTGAACCAAAGAATGTTATTCTTTTATTGAGATTTATTATTGTTTTTTAGATTACTTATTTTGTTTTCCTTCGTCTTTGTTTAAATGTTTCAATTAATAGCGACCCTACTCTCTGCTTACACTTTCTTTGTGAGATAGACTCAACATGTTTTCATTGGACAAATTATTCGTCAATATCACGCAAATTATTTCTAGACAAACACGAATGTTGCCTTGATTTCACCGTATTATTTTTATTATTAATTAATATTCTAAAAACGTATACAACGAGACAAACTTGAAGGAGCGTTATGAAATTTGAAAACTACATAAACAAACTATTCAGGGAACTGTCGGCGGAGAGCAAAGTTTCGCTAATCTAACGCGCATCCGCCGTCCCGCGTCCTCCGCGCCGTCCCTCGCCGCCGCTGCCGTCAGCCAACAACGCCATGCTCTCCACTTTATTAAGGCTACTATATTAAATTCACATACATTGTCCAGCGCACTTCATCTAAATTATCGCTGAAAAGTTGCTTATCTTACTTTTATTACACTCTTGACCTATTTAATAGCAAGCTGCTACCTTTAATACACAGGGATGGATCCAGGTTTGTGATTTGAAGTTAATACCTCGATTCACAACATGAGTATGGGAAGGAATGGAAACTAAGGAAAACGCATCAGCTTCTCTAGTGTTGATGTCCAAGACGTCGACGATCACTTGATCGCACCGCTTGTTTGCCCCTTTCATTTAAAAAAAATGAAAGGAAAGCATTGATGGAAGGAAATAATGCGTTAGAATGTGAATAATAATTTCAGATGAGATTTATTGAATAGTTATAGATACTGTGTCGACTTTCTGTAAAGAAAACGACGATGAAGATGACAATTCTGTTTTTATTACACGCCATTTGAATTGATCAAAGGCAATTGAAGCGCCAATAGTCTAATGGTTAAGGGTACGGACTACCGATCTAGCGGTCGTCGGTTCATATCTCGCCATTCGGCTATTGTCGTGAACCATATCCTAACACAAGCTTCTAGCTTACTAATATTTTAATTAAAAAAAAATATAATTATCTCCAAATTTATATATAAACATGGCTTAGAAAACAGGGTTCCACGTATTTGCCACAAGTACTAAACAATGTGGTGCATGGTAAAACTGAATAAATTGTGTTTTGTACATTTAGCTCTCAAGCGGTTTATTATTCAATTCTAAAATTGAGCAGATTACGTTGTTGTATTTAGTTATTTCATACAGAGTTTAGTAGAGAACCTAACAAATATTATAGGATAGATTCACTCTCGACTTACTTTATTGTCAAGCTCATATTATTTTTTATATTTCACTTAAAATTCGATCGAAACAGCTGTAGCGTAATGGCTAAGGGTGCGTATTTCCGATCGCGTACAGAGTTCGTCGACGTAAGAAATATTCTAGTCTTATTTGAATTGTAGTAGAAATATTAGTCAATTAAAAAAAACTGCTAATATTTAAAAAAAAAACAAAACGGAAA
This sequence comes from Papilio gigon, assembly GCA_027563995.1. Classification (NCBI taxonomy): domain Eukaryota; kingdom Metazoa; phylum Arthropoda; class Insecta; order Lepidoptera; family Papilionidae; genus Papilio; species Papilio gigon. Next base: position 2,815,534 of record JAODUI010000013.1, read on the forward strand.
AATAACAGTCAGTATTAAATTTCCGGATTTTGCAGTTGACATTTTGCAAGAACGACATTTTTGTAGGCTTGATATTAACTAACACGTTTGTCGTTGCGTTTGAGTGACAACTTTTTATGTGACTTTCTTATTTTACAATTACGTTACTGGCTCGAAATAAAAGAAGATTGTTTTATAAAACGAATGCTTCGAAATTTAAATTTTGAAACTTTGCATCGTTATGTGCTTTTATAGTAGAAATTTTGTAATTTAATACATTTTCATTTTATATAAGTAAGATAGATTTGTTGCAATTTAATACTGTTATAGGCAGAATAGGGGATATATAATTTTAAGTTGCAATATCGAATCCAGTGACCTGAACTCTATCGAAAACGCATTATACTGCTTGTTTTAGTAGTCTAGTGTGCGACAAACTAAACTGGCGCTGAGAGTGGCGTTGCTGTAGCAGATTAGTTCTGATAGAAAATATATAAAACCTACATGGTATATATATAAAACAAGAAGACATGTACAGACTGAATGGGGTTTTGTAAATTTTTATTTAGATAGATTTTTTTTTGTGAGCTTTTGAAATTAAGGTTTAGTTACATCTGGTCAAATAAATTTGTCGCTCTATACTCATATGTCGTTCCGATTCATTACAAAAGTACGTATGGCGCTTCAATGTAAACAATGCTTTGTGATTTTCATTTCAATTGAACTGCCACTGAGAGTATCTATTATTAGCAATGTTTTGAAACTGATGCTGAATTCAAAGGAATACATTATTGAAAGGAAATCATTAAGAATTCATTGAAAAACAAGAAATGACTTTATGTATATTTAAAAATACAATTTATACTATATCCGACAATAACCTACTGGTTAAGAGGATTATTGACGTGCGGTTGTGGGTTCGAATGCCGCAATTCGAATTTTGTCATGCACTATACCCTAAAATATTAGTAAATTAAGAAAAATCTAATAATCTTTTCATTAAAAATAAAAGAAACAGAAAGTAGAAATAATATAAAACACGATATTGTTGACACAATATAAATATGTGTATGTGCAAGTTTTATATATATATTTTTATATAATTCTATGTAATACAGAACGTCTAAATAATGTAAAACCATTTCCTTGACCCATTTACCGACCGCTGCATTAGGACAAACAATTTTCCACATGACAGATTCTGCGACATTTTTCACCCGAATGAAAACGCATTAACAAGTGTGACCTGTTTCTCTCAACATTTACAATGAATAGCAAAGTTTGAAGACGCTATAAAAGCTTGAAGATTAAGCTTTGACTGGAAAGTTTTACCGATTATAATAGTACTAGTCACGGTATTAAAAAAAAAGATCAGGCAGTAATCTATCTCTATGTCAAACTCCATCTAGATACTTTTAGCATTTTTGGAGATCATTGCTAACAAATATCCATCTATCTAAACTGTAAGCCCCAAAAACGAAACTAATATTGTAAAGTTGTCTTTATAATAAATCATATTTCATTTTCAAACTTTGGCATTTATAAATATTACATTAATAAGGTATAAGTGATTAGAAACATGTTTCTAAAAATGTTTAGTTTACACGCTGCGACATTCTCTTCGCAGGAACAGAAATAACGTCATGTTTTTACTATTTTGTTAACTAACTTGTTAACCATTGTAATGACACGCTTCATTTGATTACATAACTCAGAATTTTTCAATTGATGATTACAACATTGTAAAATAATTTCGACGTCCACCTTTATGATCCCGTTCGTTTGCCCCATTCTGTTATAAAAAAAAAGTAACCATCATTTCCCTCATTTAATTCGTAATAAAGAAATGAAAATACTGTAACAAAAAGTGAGACATTTTAATTTCGCACGATCCACAATCGTATTTCTCGTTTAACGCAGCTTTTGTATCTTTTAAACGATTGTTGATTAAAGTTACGAGAATGCTTTGGATTTTTTGCAATTATGTTTTTGTTAGGTCTTCATTCGGCTAACGTACACAGACTTCAATTGATTCGTAACATTTTCTCGGGAAAAAGAGAGAAAATAGAATCGTATGTATGTCGTTTTATTATATCCATCAGTTCATTTTATTTATTGTTTGTTTAGTCAATTGTTTCGTATATTATTTGTTAACTGGCCATCGCGACATTCCGAAAAGCATTAGTGCATTATCACCTTTATCAATCTAAAAAAAACACTCACAAAATATTGTCTAAATCAACGATATATTTTGTGAAATTTGTAAGCAACGTTGAACCGACGTGACTTCGGTTATAACATTATTTAGCTTCACCAACTTTCAAACGTAAAATACGTTCCATTTATCGCTTAGCTATACTTCGGTAACGTCTCAAAGGACTCGAGCGTTTTAATTGCGTCAGTTTTGAACCTATTTTTAATTACAAAATGGTAAACATGCTAGTGGCTACCTTAAATCACTAAAAAAATGAATACATAGAGATCAGTTCATAGAGATCTACTACAGGTTATATTTCTGGCGGTGCACTTTGACTAGCACAGGAGAGGATGAACGTAAGAGCTCCGCGTGTAATTATTAAAAACTTTTAGCCTACGTGTTATTTATAAAAGTAATGTATCTCTGTGTCAAATACCGTCCAGATTCATTATGAAGTAACGTAACAGACTAGATACTTTAATTTTCCACATTTATTGACTTAATTCATTAATTATTAATTATGAGTACCATTCTAAGTATGATATGTAATAAAAATGCGTCGAGTAATAAAATGAGGTTAATATTCAATCGAGAAAAAAAACGGTATTTTATAATAACAATTGTAGTGGCCTTCAGTATCCAGTTCGTGGAAACTGGAACAGACCGTAATATTTCTGAGAAAATTCTTACACTGAAGACTGTAGAGACGTAATAAATTAAAAACACAATAAACTAAAAATAAACCTATAGTAAAGATAAAATGACAAAACTATACTCTTTTATTGTATCAAAGTAGACATCGTTTTACTATTATTTCATTTTTATTTTTATTGTATAGATTGTTAAAGTCTTTCAAACGCGTCTCTAACATTATCTAAATAATTTGTAACTATGTTTTGCCTTAGCTTGAAACTTCAAATATGCCAAATTCTACAAATATCCTAGATATTTATTAAGCCAAAAGATCGGATTATGGTCGACTGAATGGGCACCTTTTTATTTTTAAAATACGATGGATAATTTGGCCTGTCTTGAAGAACTTTGTAGCAATATTCGTAGACACGATTCTTAGCGTTACAGCTCGTAGATGTGCATAATTTTTGAAAAAGGTATCTTAAAAGGAAAAATATATTTCGCAATTAAACACAGAGTTCGTAGTTTGGTTTACTGAACTGTGTAACTTGTAAATAATAATAGAGTATATCGGCCTATATTATGAACTTCTTGGAAGATGTTGACACGCCTCGGTTGTTTGACAAGTTTTCCAATCAAAGTTTATAGGCCACATCAGTAGATATATTCAGTATGAGTTACTTCAATGTAAAACACCGCAGCTCTTAAATGATAAATATAAATTATGTTATTCTTCAAATAACCATCACAGTTCTGTTTAATAAGAAATTTGAAGGCAACACTGGTAGAAGTATATGACAAATTATCAGTCTTTAGACCTTGAATAAAGTCGATTAGAGCGACATCTATTATCAGATTCTTTGATGTTGTAACGATTGTGTTTTGATGAGAAGATGAAAACATAATATTGTATCGCAGGAATAAGTCTTTGTGCTTCTAATAGAAAATGTCACTTCTCTCGGAAACAGGAAACGCCATTTTCAGTTTTGTGAATACCTTATTATTTCGTTACATTTTTGCTAATGGACTTCTTAAAGTAACGCTTGATTTTGTCGTTATAATTTCATTTATTAGCTACGATATTGCTCTTGAAACATTTTCGAATTATGATTCGTTAATTAAAATGTGTAATTATTTATTTGACATTCATTGCCTTTGATGTACATAAAACAGCATTTAATAATGCTTTCAATATTAATCCAAAGTTCAAGTCGGCGTAATAAGTAACGATTAACAATTTCACATTTTACTGTCAAACATTGATCTTTATATATTCCACTGGCTCATTGCTTGGGAAGAACAGCTTTTGCCCCGTTCCTACCTAAATGCAACTTCTGATGTTCGAGACCTCAACGCAGCTATAGACCGCGCTGAAGTGGTAAAATTCAAATACCTACAAAATACCGCGGTGTGTAATTTATCCAGTTACAAATATAAAGTCATTGGTAACATAAGTTACAGGTCATGAAAATAACAACGAATTTTCAAAATTTCAAATGTCAAATGTCAAAATGCCAATTATGTTTTTTTTTATACGAGAAGGGCGGCAAACCAGCGGCGGGAGCACAAAAGTGATCATCGCCCATGGACACCTGCAACACTAGAGGATGTTTATACCAACCTCTGTAGATATGTCATTAAAAAGTAAAAAAGAAGGGAGACGCATTCTATTAATTACATGCTTTTAAGAAACTTGCTTTTCGATAACAGAGAGTGTTACTTTTCGTTTTTTTTTAAACATTACTAGATTTTTATTGATTTACTAATACTTCTTGTGACCATTCCTGTTAAGCTTGAAAAAGCTTGTGTTAGGATATGGTCCACGATAATAGTCTTCATCTTCATTTTGTGTAAAAACGCAAATTTTCAAATGATGAATTCTCAAAACTCATTTACAATGTTCAGATACGTCGTAAAAGATTTGTGAGAAATTTCAGTTATGCGGGTTCATGTTGTTAAATAATAAGTTAACGACTTAACTAACATTGTACGTTGTATTTTCAAAAATTCATATCAAAGGTAGAATGTAAATAATTTTTTCTTTTATTAAAATGGAATTCGGTTTCAAAATGTTGAATTTTATTTGCACAATTCTTCATTATCTATCTTCAAGTTAAAAATTTCCGTGGGACTAATTAAAAATTTCGTAGTTTGTAAGTGTGTCATTTTAAAGGTTCATATTGTAAACAAGTAAAACTAACTCAAAGTTAAAGAAATAGTACACTGAATAACCACACGTGAATCCAAACAAAAATTAACTTCATTTTTGGTGACAACTCCATCTAGAGTCTAGAGTCGAAATCTATGCCTTTGTTTCACCCAATCTTCGACTAGCATAAAACGCCATCTGGAAAACAATCAAAGTACTATACACAAGATGGCGCTGTAAAATATTAACAGCTGTACTTGATTTATAAAAAAATAGAGCCAAATTAAACATGTTTTGGTTATAAACAAATTGTATTTTGAACTTTTTTTTAAGTCTAGAAAAGAAACTCATAGAAGTACCCTAATTTACGTGTTCAACTAACTATACAGGTCATATACATTTTTAATATTTTCGCGACCTAGTCTGCCAGGACGAGAACATTTCATAATTATTTTCAAACTTACACACGTTTTTATATGGAAAATATTTTAAAATCTTGTGCAAATTTATTTCGCCGAATCTCTAATACTTAAGTGGTACATGACACACAAATAGTAATTACTTAATTGCTCCTTTCGCAAATAATTAGAGTAGACGTCGTCCGGTTAAGCCGTGTGGTTCGCGACACACCCCTTGTCAACGATGTAAATTATGTTCCGACGGCTGTGGCTTTTGTCTTCTGTCCCCTTTCATTATCCTTGTAAAGACAGAGACAACAATATCAATCATAACATGTATCTCAGCAGTGTAATTTTTGAAGCGTCAGTACTCTAATGGTTAAGGGCATGGATTTCTAAACACGTGGTTTAGAATTCGAATCTCGCCCTTCCATTACTGTAAATAATTTGGGCACAATCCCAGAACTTAGTTGGTCGGTAAAATAAATCACTAAACAAAAATCTGTTACTAAAAAAAAAAACTTCAGGTTAATTTCTTTACGGCTTGTCTATTAAGAGTGTTTTGTACCTTCAATAGCGTTTAATTACGTGTTCGATATTAAAAAGTTAAGTGTCAATCGAATATTGTTCATTCCCAAAGGATGAAGTCCATCAGTGCCTATTTTGTTTTTAATTCAAAAATTTAAGAAAGCTACACGCCATCTTACGGATTTTATAAAGAACTCGATATTGATGTTGGCAAGTTTAATTTTGTCCTTTGAATTAAATAAAATTAACTTTTATAATTAATTAGAACTGTCCAAGATTAATGAACCGTACAATGTTTTTGCATTACAATATTAAAGGTATCATCAAGTAAGAATTAATCAATTAATCGCAAAACAAATGTATGATTTTGGTCCTACTAAATTCTTTTGTAAGCTTTGTTCATACAAATTTTATAAATGCTGTAGTTTAGATGAAGGCCTGAACGTTTGTTAGAAAATATATCCAGAACGGTTCAACGGATCTTGATAAAATGTGTTACAGATATAGAACATAGTGTAGATAAACACATAGGCTAGTACTTTTTTTAAAATTCCACACGGACGAAGTCGCGGTCGATAACTAGTATTACGATGAATGCGAAAGTTTGGATTGATAGGTGTTTGTTATTTCGTATTTTCAATACGAATAAACGGATATCGATGAAATATGGCACAGATGTAGGACATGGGAAGAACGCATAGATAAAGATTTTTTTTATAAATTCCGCGTGGACGAAATCACTAGTGACATCTAGTTTAAAAATTAATCATTAATTAAGAAGCGTCTCCGAGACAATGGTGGGAAAACATTAATGGCGTACATGAGATTCTAATATACATATTAAATACATATATTCATATTTGTATAAAGGTGCTATTATTACGTTCGTTCGTTGTTACGTTCAAACGAATTCCAACTTAATTATCCTCGTGTAAAATACATACGAAAATTATAAAGGTGAAAATATTAATTGCTGACGCAACTCTTCTTGTAAACTTGTAATTAATAAATTAAATATATGTAGTACTGAAAATATGAATTGTTGCAACTCATTGCAAACATTAAAGGCAAGATACTTGGCAAAAGAAATCCAGGGAGAAGAAGAACATTGGCTCAAAAATCTGGTATCAAAAAAGTACACGCTCTATATTTAGGTCTGCAGTGTCGAAAGTCCAGGTTGCCATGCTGGTCGCCAACCTTCGCTAAGAAGATGGCACCCGAAGAAGAAGTATTGAAAACGTTTGTTTTAATGTATTTATGGACATTACATCATCACCCATTACTATGACAAATTTTTCGTTTACTAAGTTACTCGTTCTAAAACCTTAATGAACTTAAAATACATTACATCTTACTAATTTTAATTTAAAAATAGATTCATGCATTACTTTTTCACAATAACTTTATCTGTTAAACTATTAAATTTTCGTGAGATATTTCACTAAACTACTAATAAAGATATGTACAGCCTAATAGTTCACTCGCCCTGATGAAGAACCCCCGACGGGTCCGAAACTAATCGGTACCTACACCGACCTACACGTGAGTTAAGCTGTTTTATTAGTAGTTTAATTTAACTTTATCTGTCTTAAATGTTACGTTCCTTTGTTCGCAATATTCTTATAAAGTTATACAAAGTGTTCACGTATTAATAAATTAATTTTTAAATATTGTTTTTCTATTTAAATCATCATTGTCTCTAGGTTTTCAGACGTAATACGCTAAAGGTTAGGCAAAGAGAACTAAAAATAACGTTTTTATGTAAATTTTTAATAAAGTGTGAAGGCGTTCTTTTGTCAAATTGAGCCAACTTAACGTTCACAAATTCGATACGATCATTCCTAGAATTTAAAACAACATACTTATATTAATTTTTACGATAAATACATCTTATAAATTTTATTTAAGGTATTTCCATACCAATACGACTCAGGGTCCTTTAAGAAGCGAGCGTATCTCTTTCTCAGCGACCGGCAACACATCGGTGGTTCTAATATTGCAGATGTCCTTGAGCGTCGATGATCACTCTTGTGATCCCGCGCTCATTTGCCACCCATCTCTTATAAAAAGTATATTTAACTAATTTAGTAACATTTCTTGTAACTCCAACTAAGCACAAGGCTTATGCTGGGATATGGTTTACAATAATTTTATAGGCTTAGTTCGAACCCGTGACCCTTAATCTATTAGTTATTCTAAACAATGTTCTTTTACTTAAAATACCTTTTACTATATTCGTAAATTAAAGACATCGTGATACGTAAAAGTTCTTAGTTTTCGATTTAAAGAGAGCATACTTCAGTATCACGAGTGCTCTTATAGTGAAAACGTTTCTTTCAATCCAATTTAACAGCCACGTGATAATATCGGAGAAGGGTTGGAATGCATTGTCAGCGGTACGGGACAAATGAAAGTCGTAAATCAATAACATGAGAGGTGTTCGATTATAGGGGAGCAAAAAAAAATGAAATCAAGATACACCGATACAATAATAAAACTACAGAAGACTCTTAAATATAACAGACAGAGCAAGCATGTTATTTATAAAACAATAAGGCAAATGACCAGCGGGATCAAGAGTGTTTACCACCGCATTAGATTACATTTATACGAAATCATGTTTTTTTTTTTTTAATTTCGAGGACACTTTTAGCGTCCTCAGAACACTGTAAAGGTTTTACTAAATACGGCCACCTGTGTCTCACTGCCGACACACTTGTTTTAAACATCTTTTTGTATAAAAGTTATGTCTTAACATAGATGTAACGCCAGTGGAATCGAACTGTAAGATACGTTATTGACGACAGTATCGTGCATTTTACAAATTACAATTAATTAAGGTACACTTCTTACAAATGCTTAAATTTTAGTCCCTTTCCTTTCCCATTTTTATAAAAAAATGATTGCAGGGAAATGTTATTTTTGCATATTGGATGGGGAAATATATTTATTCTATGCGTCCCCTTCTCTGTCGATTCATGGTAAGCAACGCATCTGCAGATACGCAAAGCCTATGAGCAGCGGTTGCTTCGCTACTTTGGTGAACATTGGCCCTTGCTCGGTTGCCGCCTTATATTATAAAAAATATTTATATTCATGAAATGGTATATTTTAAAACACTTGGGACAACAATGGAATTGCGACGTAACAATTCTATAAAGAAGTAATCTACTAGTAGAATTTTTGTTTGTAATAAACTTGACGAGAAATTAATGTTATCGTTCCTCAGTTTGTTTTGAAATCCCGCAGCGGTTAGACGTGTGTTACAAAGTTGACTTAAGTTGAACATCAAAGTTTTAAGTCATAATTTCATTTTACAATTGTGATGTGTTTTTAAAAATAATTATTTATATTTAATTATTAAATTGTGTTAATGAATAAAACAATGGAATGGATATGCAAATAAAAAAAAAATAGTAAATCAATTTAAATAGCATGAAACAGGTAAATTATTTTTGGCTTTATATATCATATTTATGCATGGATTAACATGTACAATTGTATATAATGGTAAATATATTGAACATATTTAATACGATCCTATGTACGACCCATTTAGTAAATTACGTTTGTAACGTGGTAGAGAAATAATTAAATATCAGCTTTAGAATGACCTTAACTTACCTCAAGGGTTTAATTTACTTCGCCCTATATAGGAATCCCTTATTTATTTGGTTGATACAATGTTATGTCACCTTCTTGTCCTTGTATGATATACCACCTTTCGTCTTTTGCTTCTGATGAATAAGCCAGGTCTTCAGGTTTAGTTGTGATATGGTTGAAAAAAAAAGTATTTTAAATATTTCCAATGAAAAATTAATGTCAATTTTGTAGTTATTCTTTCAATGAATTACTTCTACATACTATATTTCATTCTCTTTAAACATTAAAGGACGTTTTTATAAAAAACAAAACACTTTGTTTGTTTTCGGATCTGTGCGTTGTCGAGAATAATACACAACGCTTAAATATATGCATGAATTATAAAAAAAAAAACGTATTTATATAACCATAGTTACCTAGAAATATAACCATTATCCGGTAATGATGGTTTTTTTTATATTACTGTAGATTTGTAGTTCGCTAAGACTATTATTGTTTTTGTCTCGTGGAGATACGTTCTGCTTACGCTTTTTGTCAAAATTAATATTATTACAACCGAAGGATTGCGTATTTTCATCCATTACTTTATAAATAACTGTAGTTCAATTATATTAAGGATCTTACATAATTATATTACAATAGATCAGAAGCCTAACTCATTATCAATCTGTCCTTCATCCTAAGGAGGGACGGCACAGTATGTACTCCATACATGTCTGTTAGCCGTTATATCTGAACTCACATCCTACTTACGCATATATTTCACACAATCCACATGCTTCGGTCTTCCTCTACCTTTATACACATCCAGAATCTCATCAACTTGTTATTTATGCGCTCATCAGAAGCGTAAATCATTTTATGTAATATACTTTTGTTTCATATTTCTAATTTCATGTCGATAGCGACTCTTCGTAAAGTCGTGTATTCTGATATTGCCACTTCTACTGCTATAAACCTTCTTTGATTTACTACATTATTTTCATATTAGTTTATTGAGTATTGTCACGTATTCGGTTCATTTTATATTTCAATAGCATCAATTTACTATGACTATATGACCTTGGAAATTCAAGAGTTTGGTTATTGAACTGTACTCGACTTAATATTTAGAAATAACATTAAATTACACCTAATAACCTTTTTGATGTGATCCTCGATGTTTGAAACGTTCTCTAGAGAATTTATTAGTAAGCGTTTGTATGTTTAATTTATATTTATTAATAAATTAGTTGGTTAATTTATTACAACAACAAAAAATGTGTACATTTTGAGGTGTTATTCTGGTTTACACGCGAGTGTTACTTTTCAAAATAGAATATTTGGAATCATTGTTTTTACTTTTAAATTCTTCCTCTGTTTATTTTCCTCGCTGATCACACAGCATCCACTCTCTAATGCACGTCTTCTTGATCACCGATCATCAAACTCTGTTAACACACGAGTGTGATCACCATGAGTAGATGATAAAATGATGAGAGTTGTGCCTGTTGGTAATGAGTTCTGACCCTAACTAAGTCAATTATCTTCAAGTGTTCATCGCCCAATTGGTGTTAATCCCATTAATCTTGTACCAATTTCTCGAATGAATTGTTTTATAAATAAACCTATTATGTGTGATTACATCGTACGTATAGACAGATGTTATGTTATATTTTATAAAGTATAGATACCATGAATAAGTAACGTGAAAATATTTAATGTAATTTTGTAAAATTTTCATCGTTTTAATTTGAACAAGTTGTGCAAACATTCGCCGTTTGTTGAATACTCAAATGACTCACTCGGCCCCGTTACGTCGATATCAGACGAATCGAAATGAAATTGAAGTATTTACTCTTTTTCTCAGTATTTTTCTTGTATCAAAATAAACAAATTGCATATGTTTTATAACTCGGTAAGATTATTTTCGTATGTTTTACTTTATTTTTTTAAAGTAGTATTCATAAAATTACTTGTACAACGTAACGATACAGTTTTACCAAATGAAATTGTCGATTCTTGTGTTTAATATATCGCGGTTTAAAACTTCATCTGGTAATAGGGAATTAAATGGTCAACATTTAATTTTAAGTAAATATCAGCGTGGGTAGGCTTCCCGCAAGATGGAGCGATGATCTGGTTAAGTTTGCGGGAGCATCCTGGATGAGGGCTGCCGCGGAACGGTCGTCGTGGCGATCTTTGGGGGAGGCCTACGCTAAGCAGTGGGCGACATGTGGCTGATATGATGATGATAATGATGATGATGATGAAATGTCACATTGAGTCTTTACTATGTTATTTAGAGCAGCCTGAAGATATCGGAAAATTTTGTATGTTTTATATTATCCCTATATGTCTATAACGTAATACATATAAATACAAGGACAAGAGAAAAAGATTTTTTTGATTTAAATTGAGACGTCTATGGTGGTCTATAATGTAAACATATTATTTTACAGGTAAACAAAATACATAATTAAAATGAAAATGTATGAAGTGGGTGGGAAATAATGACAGATATAAATTATCATAATATGACTTTAGATGAGAAATATGATAAGGAATTAAATGTTAGCGTGTGGTCAATAGAACAATGTATAATAGCACGATTGATAAATAAATCTACAGTAGAAGATTCAAGCAACGGCGTTCATGTTTACAACGAGTCTAACATTATATGTCTAGAACACGCTCCTTCCTTAACTAAGATCTCTATCATGAAGGCAAGCGTACTCACAGTGCTGGCTGCATTATCATTTATTGGAAACATAGTAACACTAATCAGTGTGAGAAGAGGAAATCAAAACAGAGGTCGCACAAGACCATCCTGTACCGCGATATACCGTTTAATACTTCATCTCAGCATAGCCGATTTATTTGTTACGGTTTTTTGTTTAGCGGGTGAAGCCGCTTGGTCGTTATCAGTACAATGGTACGCGGGTAATGCGGCATGTAAGATCTTTAAATTCTCACAAATGTTTGCTTTACATTTAAGCACTTTTATCTTAGTACTTATTGGTGTGGACCGATGGTTAGCTGTTAAATATCCTATGAAGAGTTTAGCAACAACGTCACGGAGTTCCAAATTAATTATTATTGCTTGGATTCTAAGCTTCATACTCAGCGTGCCCCAGGTAAGATTATTTACACGTACGACAGCTGCTTTCCTATTTACCATATTTATAATAACAGCGTTATTAGAACTGTTAATTTTGTATAGTATTAATTTTAAGAATGTAAAACGTACATAATTCTAATTATATTTTATGTAAATTCATATCAAACTTGTTTAATTGACTTTCATATCATTTTTCTTTTGCTATCCTAAGCTTGTTGAAGACAAATATAATCTGAGTTTTCACAATGAAATTTTTAATTTACTTTTGTAATTCAATTTCTGTTTACGTTTGGAGTATTTTAATTAAAATTAAACGTTAGTGTTTTTTTAGGCGGTCATTTTTCGTGTTGCCAAAGGTCCTTTCGTTGAGGAATTTCATCAATGTGTGACGCATGGCTTCTACACGGAGCGATGGCAGGAACAAACGTATACAACACTGTCACTTGTTTTTATGTTTATAATACCTTTAATAATTCTGATCTCCACCTACATATCTACAGTAAGAACTATAGAGGGTAAGTAGCCTATTGAGTTACGGTCGCATTTGTCGCGAGTAACAATCTCATGGTTGGGTGCTCGTATTTTGCTCCCACGAGGAAGGTCTATTCAAGTATAAAGTCGGATAATAATGTCAAGCCATAAGTGTCCATTTTATATCGGTAAATAAAACCGTATCTGATCTGATTGTTATCCATTTTATGTATGTGAATATTTCGTAATAGTGTTTTCAATTATATGATAAAAGTGAAGAATAAATAATATTAAACAAATATTTTCTTGCCAGGAACCAAATAGATTTTACTAAACGTATCAATTAGCAGCCGTACTCTAGTTAGTGACTTAATCTGTAAACCGTCATTTGTTTTTCTTGGTTAATATAAATCACCATTAGCCTAATGGTTAAGAATACGACTTTCCAATCACGTAGTCGAGAGTTCGAATCCCGACATTTGACTATTGTGAACCATATCCTATATTAGTTAGGGTGGTAAAAGAAATATTAGTAAATTAACAAAAATCTTCTAGTGTTTTATATAAAAAAATGTCGTAATTATATCGATTTGTTCTTGTGGTGTTTGTTGACTGAATTTCAATATTTACAGGCAGCAAAAGGATATTCGAAATCGGTTGCAAGAGGCATGAAATGCCTTCAAATTTAGATGTCAACAGGACGAGACTAATTGACAGAGCGAAGATGAAATCGTTGCGGATGTCCTTATTCGTTTTCCATACATACATAAAAACATATACATAAATTCACTTTGAAATATTAATATACTTAAGACTAATCT
>JAODUI010000013.1:2842547-2858458 GCA_027563995.1 Papilio gigon
GTGGAAACAAACAAAAAAAAAATAGGGATATCAGATTGCGCAATTTTTGTTATTATAGCTTTTACAAGTATACAGATTGGATACCTGCAATACTAGAGGAACCACAGTTGCGTTGCCGGCCTTTGAGATAGAGAAGGAGGCAAACGAGCGGCGGTATCACAAGGATGATTGTCGACGCCCATTGGCATCTGCAATACTGGAAGAACTTGAGAGAATGATACGGTCGCTTCCTGAAGAACCCTAATTAGTATTGGGTTGGAAATACCGCCGAGGACAGACTGTTCCAAAAGAAAAAAACAGGGTTTAAAAGAAAAGACAGTTTAGAAAATACTACAGCTCATATAATCAAAGTTTCACTTTTATTTGATTAACAATGATCACAAGTTCCAATATGCCATTCCACGCACCGCAATAACTATCGCATACCTTTAAACTATTTTACATTTTTATAACAATATTTAAAAATAATATATTTAGGGAACCGTACTATTAATAACTATGTTCACCAGCTATGCAAACATGTTCCTACTATTTTACATTTGTCTATCGATTACAAAACTTTTATATATATACAAAATACACGTAGATATATAAATTATATGTAAACTATAATAACCTTATCTACATTTGGTCAAATCTTAATATATTTTAATACTAATTTATCTACTTGTATTATTTTGACAAATAAGCTGTAGATATAAATTATTTTTGTCATTTTCTATTAACTTATATTGTTATATCTACATGCAAATACATAAATTATTAAAACTATTTTAGTAATTAAACTAGAGTACAGACCGACGAAATTATCTGACCCAGTGGGCGTAATCAAAACAAATTATAACCACAGATTATAATAGCTCACTAGCGCCATCGGTTAACATTTAAAAAAGTCTCCCAAAATCTTCGTTGCGATGTATCTAGTCATTTTTGTTAATTCTTTTATGTCATGTTCTATGCGTAAATAGGTTTTAAATATTTTTGGCAGAACAGACCGCGATACCAGCGCCCCTCGCGGTGGACCAGATATATTTGTCGTTTAAATTAAAACAACAAAAAGACTAGAAGTTGACTATCACAAATTTAACATTAGATAATAAATATAATTTTTGTATAAGTAAAAAAATAATGTCAAGTGCAATACAAACACAATAGTTATTGTAAATTACTTCGTAAACTGTTGTTCAAAGTTTTGAAAATAAAAGAGAATGACATTGATTAATAAAAAAAGAATGATTACCGATGATTGCATCATAATCAATTCACAATTTTATGAAGCAACACATTTTATTGGTGATTAAATAATATACAGTTGTATCAATTCAAAGAAACAATAAAATTGATTTGTTTTTCTAATGTACTTAATTTACGTTACATTTCTACATATTACTCTAATTGGTGTTACATGTAGGCTAATTATAACAAATGAAAATTATAAAACTTAAAGCATTTGCGTTTATACACTATTTAATTTTAATATAAAGGTCTAGCGTTTATTTTAATGTGTATTAATAACTGTGCAATCCTTATCACGTTGATTAAATACAATAAATTATATTATTTAAAACAAAAATGGTAGTATTAGAAGTTTGTCATATAAACTGACGCATACGATAACGCAACGAGTTTAGTTCAATATTTTTCCGCAACACAAGGTACCAACGCGTCCGTTCGCGGTGTTCCAACTAAAAGCTGTAGTCGCTTCACTGTTTCGTACGTATTAAGTCGACGACGCGAGCACAAAAGCAATGTTTGTGAGAAAAATGTTGATCAGTGGTCAGAGCAGGTTGACGACTAATTACTTTTTACTATTATACGTGTGTCTGTGCTCCTCATTCGACAATTTGTGAGATAGAGCTGAGTTTACGGAGAAGGATTTTTTTAAGTGGACCACCTCGAACGTTTGCGATTGTATTTTATATACCCCTTCACGCTATCTATCGGTGAAATCTTTCACCTTCATAAGACGTTTTAACAAAGCTTGATGTACGCATGTAATCGAAACAGTATTAATATAGATGCAATAAACTTAACTGTCCCGGTGACAGGAACAGTATGAGTTACACACGAAGTTGGTCCGATGGCCGTAAGTAATACTAAAATGTTACTTCAGTATTATGCCATTGTCATTGGTTAATAGATCTCAAATAATTTTAGTACTGTAACTGTTTTATCATCATGTCAGTTTTACATTTTACTTTCATTCTGACAGATCGATAGTAACGCCTCTATGTTCAGCCTGGACAATATAATACAATAGTTGATTTTCACTTACGTCCGTCTTTTGACTACAAAATTGCATTGCGTCTGGTCGTTTACATAGTAAAAGAAGAAGGAAAACATATTTCTAAATATAATATCAAAGCATGTTATGGGCGGCAAGCGTTTTATAAAACTAGAGAGTAACCAGAACCGAAATTGATGTTAACAAGGCATTTGATTTGCGTGCATTTTTTTAATATAATGCATACTTAATTATATCGATGAAGAAAATATTATGAATTGAAAACATGAGAGAGAAATTACATTACCTAAAAGATATTTTATGGTAAACAGACTTTTGTTTAAATTGTATTAAAGTTATTTGTGATTGGTTCGTATTAGTCGCTACAACTTAATAAGAACATCTCAATAAGTAAAGGACAACACAATATTACAGAATAAAATAATCATTAAACTGGCCGAGGAGGGTCATCAAAGTATATACTTCTTCTTCCATACTGTTGTGTATGCACTGCACTAAGGTCGTGAAGGAACGTTCAGCTGCTCCCGACCAATACCTACATGCGTTATAATGGAAGTTACTAAGCAAGCGTTGTTCTCATACTTTTCATATAGAATTAATGTCGAGTGTTGAATGAGATAATGACGGCTTATTGTGTTGTAACGACTTGGTAATATTAATTTAAATTTCGAAAAATTTTATTTTTAAGAATGTTAAAAATGAAAACATTGATCCCCTCTCCAATATTCAGGCGTACTACAAAATCTTAAATTTACATGTTATATATTAAAATCGCAAATACTTTTACCTAACATATACACAAGTTTATAGTAATAAATCAGAATATTCGAAATTTTCGTAGTGTTTTAGGCACTGTTCAGACAGCCATCAATACTTATCGACTATACAAAGCTTTCTTAATTAACAATACGAACTACATTTCAACAGGCAGGTAACAATTTGATTATATTGTTACATTAAAAATACAAATGTGTACGTCACCGTTATATTGTAAACATGCTTTAAAATGTCAATATAATAGCCGGAAAACTTCTTTAACAGAAAGCGTCGTAGTGGGTAAGTTCGCGCACGTAGACTTTTGACGCAGGAGCAAGGGTCAGCTGATTAACCAATAGCAAGATGATATCCGCCTGCGTCTGTGCGTCCCGCCGAAGAGACCAAAAAATCGACTACTGCGCAACTAAATATATTGTTCGAGATGTTTGCCGGGCGTTATATATATACGTGAACTTACTTTAATCTTGCATTAAAATTAAAAATTTTAGATTTTCATTGAAGATTAACATAAAAAATAATCATAATTAAATCATTATATATCGGATTGTAGCTAACAATGCTAAATTTTACGGTGATTTAATAAATTGGATAGAATCGTAAGAAGCGTGATGTGTTTTTGTTTTATATTTACTGCGACACTCATATTCTTATGGTCACTAGAGTCCATGTAGATTCACTATCTAACTAAACTCAGGGATTGCTTAAATAATGATAAAATGTCTTCAAATGTGATAACTAAACTCATTTATTACTTTACGTAAAGTGCAAACTTTTTTCGAGTTTGTTATACAGGGTATCAGCAACCACGGCATAGATTTGAATAGTTATTTTTGTAGAAACAAGCTCTAAACTTACGTCAAGTTTAGGCTATATATATTATCACGTTATTAAACTAAGGACTTGTTTGTAACGTTGGTGTAAAATTTAAATTACAGTTTTTTTTTTCTCTACCAACATAACTGTTTACATCGTCGCCCCCAATTCCAGTGGAAAGTAACAAATGGATACGGTTGCCCTTATCACTTGTTCTATAAAATTAGATGTTTTAGGATTTCGACGCTTCGATTCCTGACAGTATGCTGACAATATGTCTCTTGCAGATTCTTATATAGCATTATTTATATAAATTATTGTACATTACTAAGAGAACAAAATAATTTGAAATTCAAGTAATGCACTGGTATAGTAGATAGCAATAGTTTTAATATAATATAAAAAACATAATTTATACAGTAACATAGACCAATCAACAAAATAGTATTTTGAAGTGTATGCAGTAATGAACGACAATGTTGAAATAATTGCGACGTATGCAAATGTATAATTTTGCTGTGTGTAATATAAAATGAATACGATACTTAAGATTAATGTTAGAATTTAAAATAATATCATCTATGTTTTGACAAGGCGTTTCTTGATAAAGCATATCGTTAACTCACAGTATTAGGTCTTTTCGTTCATCTTCATCTACTACCTAAACAATACCACTAGAAAACAGTCTGACACTTCCGAAACTTTGGGGAACAGCGAAGGAAACTACGGCTGGCCTTGTCTCTCGCTGACTTCTTCCGTCGGTGAACCGGGAAACTCATTTCACTCTTCCAACTATATTTACTAATATTGATAATAAAATTGTAGTTGCATAAATTATTAACAAAATTAAAGATTAAAGAAAACGTTAAATTAGCATCTTTTACTGTCCGCATCATTACACCATATTGTGAAACAATTTTCCCGATAAACTTACTAATAGTTATGATATAAGAAGGGGATAGGAGCCGAGTTTCGTCGAGTTCAGCAAAGGAGTTCGGAATTGGAGGGCGGTACTCAGCTGGGCAGCTGCGTGCGGGCCGGGGCTGGCGCGGGGCTGGCGGGCACGAGCTGCGCCGGCGGCGTGTGGGCGGCCGTGCTCTCCGGCGCGGAGTGCGCGCGGGCCGTCTGGTGACCCACAGGACTAGGCGGCCACGGGTGCGATCCTGATGCTAGTGGCCTGATACATGAAAATCAAATGATACTGCTTATTACAACAACTCGTACTGTGTTTCTTTTCGGTCATCTTTTAATGGTCTTACTGTTGGGTTATATAAAACATATTATGACCTTGCTTATCCTGACAAATTTATAAAGAAATCTTCAGGTCCAATTGATAGTCCTCAAAATTAGGCTAATCAAATTCTTCAACTTCATAATGTTGATTGTTTACCTGGCGTACGGTGTGATCGTTGACGACGGTGGCGTAGGCACGGCCGCGGTGTCCGGATGTAGATAATTCCGGCGCTGTTCGGTTCTCTCCCAGTGTTGTTGCAAACATCGGGCCATTATATCTGGTATCGTATTCATTTGTTCCTGTATCAATGTTAACACTGTTATAGAAATTCGTTTTCCACATTACTTTATAGTTTTAATACAAATCGTTGTTTAAAATATCTCTATCATCCTTCATATTAAATTCACTCCTTTTTAGTCTTTTTTTTAAATCAATTCTTTCATACTTTCTACAATTCGTTTTATATCGTTACTATTTTGTTTACTGGTGTTTTTAGTTTATTTATTGTGCAATTATTTTGTACCTGCAATGAAGTGAGTTTTTCTTCTAAACTAGTTAATCTCTCTTCGATGTTGTCTTGTCGGGTGCTCATGTCGGACACAATCTCGTAGACGGTGTTCTGGGTCTGCAACAGGAATGGGTCCTACGATCAATCGCTTTGCAGCTCAATACCCACTCTTGGTTCTAACCGTGGCCTTATTGTATTGTTTGTTGTAAAGTTTAGATCTCATTACTATCTACAAAGCATTGGTTTTTGACACTTCTTTTTATAGAAACAATGTTATTTTTAGTTACAGTGACACTACAGGCGAATAGCAAATGGAAATGAATTTTGTTTATAAATTAGAGAATGTGTTAACCGATGGAGCGGTTTTCCTCCCATATTTTAAGTGACTTTTAAAGACTTTTAACATGCATCTGAAATTATTTCGGGAAACACTATTTTTTTATGGTTAATAATTTTCTTAGATACTAAGGTACCTACAACAAGCAATAACTTTTAAGCTAATAAACCTCTTATGTCTACTCTTTATATACTTGATAGAAAACTCATTTTGTTAAATCATACAAGCTGGTCTAGAGGAGGTCTCGTGAGGACATCCTAGGAATAATTCTAAAAGTTTAAAATCACTAAATACGTCTACAGGGCATCACAATACTTGAAGTGCCTCTACAATATGAATGGATGTGTAAATGAAAGTAGCATCAGCTAAATTATAAAGACGAGTAAATTACCTTTGCCATGTCTGTTATTGTGTTCGCATTGTCCATTAACTTCCTTTGGTCCATCTTCACTTTTCGTAACCTGCGTGTAAAAAAAATACTTAATGGTGAATCACATATTTCAAGGTTAACGAAAATAGAGACTCATTTGATATTTGCTCAAAAAGAATGGATCAAGTCATGAAAGAAAAGAAAAGAAAAGCTTGTTAGGAAGATCTGACCTGTATTTGATAATACGCAGTTACTCTACGAAGTAAAGTAAGACGGGTAAACAGTTAGTTAGATAAATTAACAAGTATATTGAACTACACGACTGCTTAGTGTAGATTTTAACTCCGAGTATGGCACAGCGTAAGCTTGTAATATAAATATATGTATATTAGAATAACAAAATTATTTATAAAATGTATACCGACCATACGATGAACTTACGCGTAAATGGCTAGTAGAAATTTTCTTTGGTGTGTTCTAACGCGGCCGGGGTGGACTCGCTTCACGAGCCGCGTGTGCTTGTATATGAGCCAAGTCTCTCTCAACACATTGGCCGCTGCGTTTTTCAGCTGAAATTTTATAAGCACGTTGATGGATATATTGTGTTTGATTTTGACTTTTTAATATTAATTATTTTTCTTTTTGTTAATGTAATATTTTTTATCCTATCCCATAATCATATTATTATGAATAATTTTCTTATTCTATTACATGGTTATATTTAACTATGTTTTTGGTTTTTTCTTCTTCTAAATTAAATTAAAATGTAACCTTAAATATATTAAAATAAAACTCTTTTTTCGTTTGAATTTGTGTATCGTGTATGCCAAGCGTAGAAACGTTTTTTTTTTTTCGTTTTTGTTAACAACTATTGATAAAATTTGGGCCGGTCAATAAAAGCAAATGTTGAATGGTTAGTCTTTATTTCCGTTCGCAGGCGTCCTTACCTTGTCTCGGCCTGCCCAAGAGGCCCTTACCTTTTTTGTGAGTTGAGTTTCCATCATGAAGTTATGTACGTGTTTCTCCGCTCTAGTTAATTCTAACTTTCTCGAGGCAACGGTCACTAACAATGCTGTACATCCCGCCCCCTGTTAATTAGATCAATAACAATTGTGATGAACCGATGCTGATGCAATACTTACTCTTTTAGTAAGTTGTGTGTCCATCATGAAGTTATGAACGTGCTTCTCGGCTCTAGTTAACTCTAACTTCCTTGAAACAACCGCGACTAATAACGCAGTGCATCCAGCTCCCTGTTAAGTGAATAACTTAATGTAAAATGTAAGCGATCGTGGGAAGCATTCGATTTTCTTTTACATTCCTCAAATTAATGCGTTTCAAAGGCTATTTAACTAAAATTAAAATTCATTAAGAGCTATGTGCTACTTAGCCGAATATGATTATTTTTTTTATTTATGGCAACTCAATTAAATTCATACAAAAAATCAAAAAAGGAAGAAATACATTATTAAACTGTACTTACCGATGTTTACATGCTTAGATACATAACCTATACAAGGAGTTTTATATAAGTTTGACGTTTATTAGAGATTCGATTTTTAAAATACTCAAGAAATTTACGCACGCAAAAGATCTCCGGAGGCCCTCTGCGCCTCAATTTTATGCTTCGAATTAGGAATCTATAGGTTATAAATCTACGTTTACATGTTTTTTTTTTTTATTTTGTAGTTATTTTTTTTTTTTAATTTTGATTTTTTGTATCAATCGTCTATTAGTTTAATAGCATTTTAAATATCTAGTCAATTTTATTTCACACACTCAATAGCTTTAATATCTAAAATTTATTTAATTAAAACAATTGAATAAAAGCTAAAATTTTGTTGCCAATACACGAACGAGATAGTAACATTTTACATACTAAAATTTAGGAAGAAAGTAACTAATATCAAATAGGATTCACACTTTAGAAATGTTTAAAACACTGTCTAAAGGTTAACGTGTATTAGCAAACTCCACGCTCCGCCCCGCCTCGCGATCGCCGCAGCTTATACTCGCCATCGACTTGACGTTGTCGATTGAGCGGGTAAAGATAATTTCTTCGCGCGTTACTCTTCATTTTCGTTTTCATGACGTCACAGTGCGCGGTTGCCGAGGCATCGGCGAAGCGTGCGCTCGTCTTCAACCCATGTTAACGAGATGACGTAACGTTTTGCGACCAACTTTATATCTTCATCCAACTTAATCGATGTCATGAACGCCACGTAGATAGCGAGACGGGGCGCTGTAGTTTACTAATGCGCGTTAACCTTTATCGTCGTAACAAACAATCCATCAAGTGCTCTATAACTATGTGCATATCATTTTATACAATTCATTATTTATTAAACATTTTTAGCTTAGTTACACAACCACTAATAAAGGTGCAATGAAATCGTTATAACGTTTCTCTTGTCTAAATAACTGGAGGAAAAGTGAGCCATTTTAGAAAAAACAATGTATATAGTGCAGTCGGTGAAATATTAAGAATGTGAATAGATAATCTACAAATAGAAAGAAGATTCGAAGCATTCCATACTACAAAATATAAGTCATCTAATAGCTGGCTTTAACAGGGAAATGGACGTTATTTTTTTTATTCTCGATAACTCACTTCGATATATAAATTGACATTTTATTTATAACAACAATTATCACACATTTGCTTGCGTATTTAATATATACCTCCAAGTATTGTGAAAGCAAAGGCCTTGTATAAACATCGATTTGCATTACAATTATTTAGTGATGATAAATTCGTACAGTTAGACATCAAACACTCAGTAACATCATCGTCTTTACAAATTGTGTTCAATCCAGTGTCATGTGGTAACGATTATGTAATTTCCAGTTAATTGTGTTGACTGACATACGATACTAGTGTCAACAGTGATAACAATATTCAATGTAATTAAATTAATAAAACTTTCGTAAGATATTACACTATACTACATATAAAAACGGCTTAACACACTTGTAAATCGGTGTCGGTACCGACTAGACCAATGCCGCGCACTATGAAGAAGAGCCCCCGATGGGCTCGAAACTAGTCGGTACCGACACCGATTTACAAGTGAGTTAAACCGTTTTTATAAGTAGTATAATATTCAATGTATGATACACAAACTTAATACTATTTGAATAACTGAATTTAAAAATCTTTGTCAGTCAACACATGTAACGTTTGTTTCAACACAAACTTACCATAATACCGGTGCTTACGGCAATACCCCTGCCGCAATATGTATTTGGCACAATGTCTCCGAAACCAACGGAGAGAAATGTTATGGCTATAAGCCACATCGCATTGAGTAGATTAGCGTGTTCTTCGTCGTGAAACCTGAATCGTCAATAAATCGTATCTTTTGACTATTTAAACCCGTAAATTCGATTCACCAATCAATGTTGCAGTCCCAAATGCATATACCCGCTCAGTAACTGTTTATTAACAAAAAGGACAGTAAACGAAAGAAAAGCTTTGTATAGAAACTTTAAAGAGTTTGACTTTGATCCTGAAAGTGTTATTTTCATTTATGAATGAAATTATATTTATTTAGCATAAAATGGCTCACCTTTACCAACCTATATTAATAAAAATGAAAGATAGAATCACAACATTAACGATCTTATTATTACAACGACTAAATTAACAGATAACGAATAAATCGTCAACGTATACCACGGAGAAGAAAGAAATGAAAGTCCACAATAGCCTTCTAGTTTATACATACCACCATGCCGCAGGTGAGAGTAATGCCGCGGCCGCAGTAAGTGTTGGGGACAATGTCACCGTAGCCGACACAGAGGAAGGTAATAGCAGTCAGCCACATTGAATTTAGCAAATTTGCGTGGTCTTCATCGTGGAACCTGAGAGCCAAAATGCCCGACAAGAACCACAAAATAACCGACATTGATAGCATGTTAAAGTTATCACTTCAATTATCACAAAAATATAATTTTGAAATTTTAATGGGACATTTTTTTTTTTAATTTCATAATAGTATAAGATGAACATTAAGTTGATTAAGCAATTTCTATTCAGAAGAGATCAGCTTATTGTATCAACGGGTCAAATTTCTTACAACACATAAACGCTAGATTTTGAAAACAATGTAAATAACGTGCAATCTAAACACTGAATATAATCAAATATACTTTGGCCATGCGCGAACTTTCTTACTGGGTAAACACAGGCTAACAACAACACAGATAATCAATATTAAAGTGATAGACACGCAGCAAGAAGAAAGATATACGTAAGGTACAACAGAAAGCCCAGTATACGGGGTACAAATGGAAGTATGGAGATGTGTGATGTGACGAGGTGCGGTGAGTGATAGTAAGAAACGGTTGAAATCTGGTACCGTTTTATAAACCTTGAGCCATTTTGTGCGTTCTACTGTTTGAAAAGCGAGTCTTGTTCTGAAGATTATTGATCTTTCTGTCTCTGTTTCCATCATCATTTAAGTCAATATTTACTTCATAATACTGTTAATGTTTATCGTATTTAATTAATATGTTTTTATTATTACTTTTTTTATTATTTAACAAACATCTAACAAATATTCTTCTATTAAAACGAACACTTCAAATATATTCGAAATGTGTTAGTCAAAGTCAAACTCTTATATTTTGTAATAAATGGTCGTGAACAAAGAATAATTTTAATTTTGTTTTGTACCAGTAACATCTACTACACAAAATAAAAACAAAAAATAAACAAGACAACACAGTACTGAAGCGGTTGCATCTGTGGAGGCAGGACAAGATAATTTACATACAAATACTTTTCATTGTAACGACATAATTAAAATAATCAAAGCTTAGCTAAGAATATATTTTACAACGTACTCGTAAGTAGCTTTGAAAATAATTGCAAAAATAATATAACAACGATATTACAGTTATTTTATTTAAATAATTGTTTGCTATCATACATTGGTAGATTACATTGTGTATTTGGTGTTATTCATAGCATATACTTCGATCTTTCTCATAACAGAATAGATCTTTTAACATGTGTTATTTTGTATCGTGATAGTAAGCAGTGATACCGACCTTTCGCATTGACGTAACGTCCAACTTGCTATTATCCATAAGGACACCATGAACACTAACAGTACTGTGCCGGGGCAAATTGTCATTAGTGTTTTTAGAACAAACCTGTAAAGGAATAGTATATTTTTATATACTCTTTACAATTAAATCATCATCATCATCAACCTTTGTCTGCCTACTATTGAACATAGACCTTCCCAAATGCCCAAAGTATGCGGCCCTGCGCCTTTCGCATCCAACTTCCTGCAGAATTTTTCAAATTCAAATGTAGTAGTAAAGTTGGTTATGGTCATATCAGCAACATGTGCACTGTTAGACTTAGGCCGCCCACAAAGATCGCCACGATGATCGATCCTCGGTTCTCATCTAACATACTTACAAACTTGACCAGATCGTTTGTTCTAGAATTAGTATTTGTAATCGGTCGCTTGAACTAATCTTAGTTCTTAGTAATTTATTACCATGTAACTGCAGACGGACTGAACAAATTTGGAAGTGAGATTTAGGACAGTCTGAACTTTTTTTTTTACATGATGATATCAAACATCTTACCTAGTATTAAAATTAATTCTATTTAAGGCTCCTATACTTCGTGAAGATGCGTCAGTGAACAATTTGCTATGTAGAAGCATGACTCTACATATAAGGTAGAGGCGAAAGAACATCGGCAATGACAGTGTAACGTCGTAAGGAACCTGAAAAAATAAATGACTATCTATAATTTGTGCATTTTACAAAAAAAAAAATTCGATATCATGTTTTGTTCAAATGTCATCTTGTTTTTACAATAAAATACTTTTTGACAATGTTTCTTTATCCCAAATTTTTTAATGTTGTTTTTTTATAAATCTCGTAGGGCAAAATTAAATAGCGTTGAATATTATTGATTTGAAAATCGGAATATAAATAATGATCAAATCTATTGATTTTTCATTAGTTTTACGATTAAACATTTTAATTTTGAACAATATCGCTGTTTGGACACCACTGGACGTCACAAAGTGAGCTAACATAACGACAGATATCTTTCGGCGGACGTGCACGTCGTCATAGTAAACCTTCTTGGATCTGTTGAAAAAATTAAAAAAAAAAACATATCGGTAGCATGACTGCGTTATTCTATATTAAAAAAAATTAAACCGAATTATGGAATTTGAAATTTATGTGGATATGATCTGTAATTGGTAACATATTCTTAATTTAAATTTTGAATTGCTGAATTTTCGAATGCAGCAATAGTGCTAGATAAATTACGAGGCAAAAGGTTAGCGTAGTATGGACATAGGTGGAGGGTATAATAACAAGCAGCACTTTAATTATGTATGGGAAGGTATACCGTCAGAGCTATGGAAGGATTGAGTGACAGGTGGCATGATCAAGAAGGGAGTGAAACTGTGGTGACGGGAGATGGATCTGAAGGACGAGTACCTGATGCACCCTTACACGAGTGGAATAAGGACAGTAAGTCAATGACGTTTTTAATTTTTTCAACAGAGAAGTGTTAAATGGAGTATTGAGTAAGCTAGAAGATGGTATAAACAATATATATTCTTAATTTAATAAAGACTAAATTTTTTCAATTTTTTTTAACAATACTTTAATACAATCTTCTAGTAAAACAAGCACACAGTATGTTGTATATGTTAATTATTCTTGTTAGGTTGTACAGGTTTGAATATAATGTGAATAAAACACGAACAAACGGACATTATTCAAAGAAACCATGCGTGATACATTGAATGACATCACTCAAGTTTTTTAAACAACATACTTAAATACAGACCTGAATTTGCTTATAAATTGTTTCCTATAAAAAATAATAATAATTAAAAAGTAATACGGTGACATCAGTAAGTGTAAATAACAATACTTCGTCCAACCTTTTATTTTATTTTTTGACATAAAGAAATGATTATAAATTTCTGTTACTCAATTGTATAAAATTCCAACCTTTTCTTTAAACTGAAATATTAGAAGAGGAGATTTTTGCGGGGGAGAGACGCATAAGAAGAAATATCTCTATGAGCGTCTCCTCTGCCGATTAAAGGTAGTCAACGCAATTGCTGTAAACGCTAACTTCGCTTTAGCGAATTCAAGTGATCGCTTTAATAAAAGCCTTTCATAAAGTATGAAAATTAAAACAATTATTAGTCCAATGTAGAGAAAAAATGCGATAGTGTTAATCAGATTAAAATGACAATATAAATACAAGTTATAATAAATCGAAGCTGTAACGATCAGAACATCACTACACTCTGTCAAAAATAAAAATAAAAAATCGAACGATGTATTACTTATTCTTTCAAATATATAGTTTAACTACAGTAGTACAATATATGTAATTTAAATTTCAAACTTACAACTTCAACACCTATGACACCTCCTTTGTTGGCCAGTTTGGTGGTCCAAGTGAATGTGTACTGGCCAGGTATCGGATGAACAGCACAGATGGCGAGTTCTAACGCAATCTGCGCTATCCTCTGCCACGTCATTGCTATCCGCCAGTCGTCTGCGCAATTGTCGATCATGAATAACTGAAAATATAACACAATATATTATTATACTGACGTGTCACTCACTGACATGTTCTTTGCTCTATTTTCATGTCACTTAAATGTCATGACAACGGAAACAGACACTTATTAAACACCGCGATATTTGATTATGATGCATATAAAATATACGTTAGCTTAATTTCGACGATATTAAAAATCCTTATTGACAATACGTTAATAATTAAAAAAAGATTCTAATCGCTTTTAATTATATTAAGTCATGATGTCGCGTCCGATTAAATCGTATGACACATAAATTTTACTTAGTTTAATTTTCATATTCAGTTTGGATTAATAATTATTTTGTTCAAACCTAATTTCGTATTCATTGCACACAAGCTGAGTCGTAGGGAAACGTATAAATTAGGGCAGCCGAATTAATTTCCAAGCCATGCATAGCATACACTTTTTCAAACTCACGTAAGTGCTTGAATATTTCGTTAGGTTCACTATTTAACTAACATACTAATTACTTGTAAGTTTTTCTTTGAACATTACACAGTACCTTTGATTTAAAACAAAATGAAACGTACCATATTATATTTAATATTTAGATCTAACTAACTAGTGTAACAATAATGTAATTAATTGTAGGCTCGCTCGTATAATATATAGATAAAAAAATGTAAGTAATCACTAACAATAAAGGCTTATTACTATGGTGTATTTGAATGTTTTGTCTCCTTGTGGCTGGCCAATATATACTAGTTACAATGAATACAAATAAATATATACTGATTAAAATAATGTGAAATTGTAATACATACTATATAACAAATAAGATATACATAGATAATGCCAGTCGGACGGTATTCCCTTATTGTTATTTTTTTATTAAGTCGGCATTTAAATGTTTAATTGTTTTTTAATGTTTCCTATTTTTGTTTTTATTAATATTTTGTAATTTAAATGTTTTGTCTCCGTCTGGTTGGTTATTATACAGTAAACATTAATACAACAAAAATACTAATAAAATAAAATTAAACAATTGATTATTTGTACATTAAATTAATTTAATTTAATGATTATTATTCTTATAACTAGTGTAACACGGTGACCTGATGTGGGACTTGGTCTCCAACAATGAAAGCCTCTACTCGTCTCAATGACGCTAAAAGTCCTGGACGTCGGGACCTTTTCCTTGGGACTTCCTCACTTCTTTTTAGAATGAATTTTTAAACCAACTTTTTATTCACCAGTTATAACTATTACATTGTATGAATAATGTAAAACTTTTTCAGGAACATTGAATTTTAAACTTTGCCGTAATTACACTAAGAATAATCATTTCATTTTGGGTTTTAATAGAATATAAGTAAAACGGTAGAGACATGAATTCAAGTACATTTTAAATGTTACTAACGAAGGAATAAAAATCTAAATGACGTCAGAGTAGCGTGCCTTTATCAAACATTCAAAGGAACGGTTATCTCAGTCCGACTGCAAGCGTTATGAAAAAGTTGATGAATTTTATATAGGAACGTACTGTTGATTTTGAAAAAAAAAACGTTTTTTTTTTTTCATCAACAGACGATCTTCACTTGTTAAATATAATAATTACGCTGTGTTAGTTCATTTTTAAGAAGTTAATACGTTTTCATTAAGATCATAAATTTCATAAAAATGTATTAATGGAATTTTGCATCTAAAATTTATTATAAACATTCTAGGTTAGCCTGTGTTAGCTTGTTCACGATAATAGTAGAAAGAAGGGATTCGAACCCATGAATGTTAGATAGGTAGACCGTGCCCGTTTCATGATTCGTTCATATTAAGCATCTACTTGAGATATCTCAGAAAAGTACTCTTCTATATTAATTATTATACTCATCATCATCATTATCAGCCCTTGTCTGCCCACTGTTGGGCATAGGCCTTTCCCAATGTCTTCCACAGTATGCGGTCCTCCGCTTTTTTAATTATTCTCGTGTAACCTTAATAACTACGTCTACGTTGTTAAAGTTTCCATTGACAACATTTCCCGCCCTCCTGTACTTCTAACGCGTGATAAGCAACA
>JAODUI010000013.1:2870889-2887075 GCA_027563995.1 Papilio gigon
TAGTGCGGACGGCAGGAAGTCGTTGGATGCGGAAGGCGGAGGACCGCATACTGTGGAAGGCATTGGGAAAGGCCTATATCCAACAGTAGGCAGATAAGGGCTGTTGATGATGATGATGATGTCTTTTGTTTAGATGAGTAAAATTTTAATGTATCGAATGTGGTTTAATAGTTACAAAGAATACTAAGAAGTTAGAGTAAAACGACACAGTATGGTTTAGCAGAGCTGACCATAAGCGTTTTAAAAATTAAGTCACGGGTTTTGTGTTTTAATTGAGTTTGAAGGCATTCGAATGTGCGATTAGAGATAACTTTGTTGGCTGGTGTTCACGTTTTGTAACAATGACATTTACAAAACGAAAGGACTATTAGTAACAAAGCAATCAAGTCACTGCTGGTGTTTGAGTTCTAGAGAACGACCGCACAGTCAGTGATTATATGAATATTAGCTTATCGTTCATGTCTCTTAGTGGCCGTATATGTCTGTATGAAGTCAGAGTCTCAATAAAATCGCCAGCTATACTAAATAAGATTACAAAAAGGTTCACCATGATAGAATAGTTAAAAAATACACACTACAGTCATAAGATACATATATAATGCAAAACATGAGATATTTTTTTTTGTTTGTTCTAATTTTAGTGTGTACTGAATCTATAATTATGTATGAAGTATATACATAGAGTGGATACGAGCTAATAAACAATTATAGTAACATCAGAAACTGTGGAAGGTCAGAGAGGTATAATTTGGTATATTGTTTACAGCCCATTAGTTCACCTCCACCCCGCTTCGCAAGCAGAAGGTCAAAAGTTTCGGCCACAAAAGGCACGAGTATGAATTAATATAACTTTAATATCATTTCTATCTCAATAACTATTTTCAAAGCTTTATTCTCTTACTAACGTTAAAATTTACATGAATGGTTACGTATGTCTAAAACAGATGAACTTAAATACAAATTTGGCATAAATTGGAACGGGATTTGGAACACGATACAAGTAAAATAGTGAAAACATTCCTAAAGTCGATTTCACTGATAAACTATTTAAACTAACGTAAGACATTTAAACTAAACATAAAACGTCTAACAAGCACGTAATCATCCAGTTTCGGCGCCGACTAGTTTCGAGTCCATCAGGATTTCTTCTAGTCGGTGCCGACACCAACAGTGTAAATGTTAACCGTTATTTAGTTTACTGATGGGAAAGTTTATTAGATTTTCTTTATTTAACAAGTAATTAACGATAGAAATGATGCAGAATTGTCAAGAGTATACACGAGCCCATGGCGTCCTTTGGGATAATACACAATCATGTTAATATTGGGGGTTTATTTTCAAGGTCCGAACTACATATATGTATGCCCATTGCTTTCTTCGTAAATTCAAACTAAAATTAACCTTACATTTATTGATAACAATCAACACCAGTGACGATTACATCTATATGTTCAATGGCATTGAAGTATTTTTAGTTTATTTGACTGCAATTTTAGTATAAGCTTTGAATTATTTTAAGAATATTTAATTTTTATTGCTAAGCAGGTTTTTATAATTTTAATGTGTAATTGCGTTAATCTTTAATTATATATATATATGGGTAAAATGGGTAAATTATAAATGTGATGTAATTATAATTCCTACATGTAAATATACAACCTAAAGATTTCTTTACCTTAGCTAATTACAGTCCCCATACAGCCTTAGATCTTCCTGATATTAGGGGTGACTAGATTTTAGTCCACCACGACGACCCCGTTAGAACTTGGGATAAATGTTATAAAATTTGGAAATCGGTAGAACACATTGATACACAGAGAGAGGATCCAACCCAGGACCTACAGATTCTAGCCAAGTGCTAAACTTCTGAAACACTGACGCTAACTAGACATAATAGATCCAAAATCGAATGACTATATTCATTAGAGACGTCTATTTGATTTAAAATTTTCGAAACGAAGTTTCTGTTCTTAGTTTAATAATAAAGTGAATTTTTAAAATGTTTAGCTAACTAAACCTTGACACAAAGAGCTGTGAAGTGTCTGGAATAGGCTCGCTACTTGAAGATCAATAAGATACTAGTAGCTGCAGGCCATTTGTTATTTGCCGCTCCGCATCGACCAAAATGTTCCGATACACTGTAGTCACTACGAACAACTTCGTGCATATTTAACTTGTGAAATTAGAAAACTTATTTTCGACATTTAATAAAATTTGACTGTTATATACAATTTTGTTTTGTATAGACCGAATGACCCAGTTATTGATTTATTTGTGTTACGACAACGAATGAAAATTAAATTCTAAACTTTTTTCATTGATGAAATAGAATAGATCAAAGTATTACGTTACGAAGGACATGAATGATTAGAAACATCGGTTCAATTAACGATTTTATATTAACGAAGGTAACTTTTTAATGAGAAAAAATAATCATAAACATTTCTGGTTTTATTATTCAATATAAAAAAAATCAGTATAATTATTTTGTATTGAACAGTCCACATCTGTCGGGTAAGCAACGCCAGTTGGGAGAGGAAAATTTTGGAAGAGAAGCCACTGTTGGGGATTCGAAACGTGGGGTGCCATCTCTCCAGGTGGACTCAAGACTCAATGGGAAGTTATTGGAAGCGTATGTTTATCAGTGGGCAAACCAGAGCTGGTTATATATTATATATCAGATATGTTTATTTAGTTTAATTATATATCCACATTATACAAATAAAGACATACAATACACGATAAAAATGTATTAGTTGAAATGAAGTTCAATTCATATAACATTTTTCTATTATTTTCTAACTTTTATTTCCATATCATTTTATTATCTGTAACTTATAAAGCACGAGCTAGGGAGCGCGTTATTCATTTCACAAGTGAAAAACACTTTACTGTTCGCCTCTTGTTGTAAAAAAAAAATGTTCTTTGTGAGTTTTTCCACATGCTTTACAAAATTTAGCGACCATTGTGAAAAAAACATTAAATTTTTCGTAGCACAAAATATACGTTAAGTTTGTTTTACTGCAAATTCTGTATTTGTATTATAAAACATAAGAAAATTAGTTCAACCTTGTACTATATAAAGGTAAAAAAGAGTTTCTTAAAAGTTTATAAAAGTTTTAGTCAAGGATTAATAAAAAAATTACGATATTAACTACCGATTTAGCGGTCGTGAGTTCGAATACAACCATTCGACTATTGTTGTGAACCATATCTTGGCACAAGCTTTTTAAAACTTAACTGGGATGGTCACTTATCTTTTAAAAAAAAAACATTATTGAATTTAAAGTCAATCTGTTAATATCACTAATATAATTGTATGGATAGATGTTTATTGTTACTTAACTTTAAAACAACTGAATAGATCTAATAATATTTTTTTTATTCGTGTAAATAGAATCGCAGGCGACCACTAGTGACTCGATAGTAATGATTGATTGTTAGTAAATTGATGTATTAGAAAATTGATAGTTTTAATAGTGTTTTTACAGTTTAAAAGAATGGTGTTTAACTTTAGACATACGATTGTAACCGACCCGGCCTCGATTGTCAGAACTTTTGATATGAATGTTGGTTTCGTTCTATTTTCAAACGCGAGCGAGCAAATCGAGTGAAAGCAATATAACGCGTCAGGGAATAATCAATTCTTCCGCTCTTTGATTTGCGAATGATAATTAAAATCCATAATTATAATCATAATTAACTTACAGATTATTATGTGTATTTTCTGACAGAACCAACGGCGAACCCGGATTTCTCTTAGCATTACAATAACTTTGTTGAACTACACGTACGTTTCAACATTCGTAATTTGATCAACTTCGATAAAGTAATGTCTCGTGAATCAGGACAAACTATCTGCAGAACAAAGGCACACTGACAAAAAGGTTCAAACGCGGAACTACCGCGCCCTCGCTAATTAGCGGAGTAAAATAATTAATAACGGTAATTTTTCATGTTTTAGCTGTAACCTTTTAGTTTATATTCAGACTTTTAGTGAATATGACAGTGAATTAAATAAGTTAATACAATATTAGATAATACGTTTTGATACGAGTTTATTTTAAAACAAAAAACAACAAGTAAAGTCTGTTTAAAATACCAGTAATTGTTTCAGAAGGTGTGTATGGATTGTGTGAAAGAGGATATACGTGAGAAGAGTGTGAGTTCAGATATGACGGCTGATAGAGATGTATGGAAAAATACATACTATGTTCACCCTCTGTAAGGAAAAAGGTTGATGATGACTAGTTGGTTGTGAATTGTTTCAGAAAGATATATTGGCATATCGATCTATTTGTTATTCATGAATTCTATTCAAATAAAATTTATATGTAAATCAAAGTGGTGCACTAAAACGTTTTCTAACGCTCACCAAACATATCTAAGGGGTTAATGGTTCAGAAATAAAGCTCGTCTTTTTAACATTTCGCGTTAATTACCCCTTTTTATTGCAGTACTCAGTAGGAATGAGTCACAGCGAGTAACATTATCAAAGGCATTAAGGGTTCGTTACTTCATTATTTATGTTACGTCTTTTTTTAAGTATCACGACTTTAGAGAAATTCATTGGGTCCTTTGCCTACGATATTCTCCATTCCCTTATTTCACTCTTCTGTAATTACTATTTTGTTTGTAAATTCCTTACATGAGCCTATGTAAATGGTTTGCTTACGTTCCCCTATTTAATTAACAAACAGCGAACGATGTCTTTCATTTATTTTAGAATGTTCATAGGAACTTTCAAATAAGGAGAAAAGAAAAGAATGTACTTGAACCGCAAGTCTTAAAAGATTTGTTCAGACTAAGTACGTAACTTAGTAAGTAGGGTAATCAAATGTGACAATGAATTGGTCGAGAAAGACAGACGAAAACAAGGTAATAATTTTCAAATGTAGGGCGGGTTGGTAAGTACGATAAAAGTAACGGGTATGAAACATGCTAAGTAAATAGTGTAATGAACTTTTAGATAAATGAAACTTTTTTTTTTTTACTGATTACACAAATAAAATTCGTCTAGTCCTAAAGGACTTGAAGCGAAAGCTTCAAATCTTATCTTTATGTTACAGCTGTGATAAGAAAGCTGTTGTCTGCTTGAATTTGTTAAAACTTTTAAAGTTTCTTTGTTTACCCAACTTGACAAGTGGACGAGTTTTATTTAAAGATAAAAAAAAAGTAGTAAAGAACGAGGATACTGTGAAACATTTAACAACTTGAATATTTTCTACATTCTTGAAGGTTATTTAATCTGTGCTATATTCAATAACTTTTATTTTTTTACTGAATTAAAAAAGGAATTGGTGCAAATCGGATCTAACCATTTATTTAAATATTTAAAATATATATATTTTTTAATAAGCATTCGACTTAACATGTCACTAATCGAACAATACTAAAATATTAATAATTACAAACAAGAAAAGAAGGGACATGAGAAACGCGTCAGTAAATAAGAAAAATAGCTGATAATAGTTGTGACCCTCACAATAATTGTAGCTTTAAATAGTATTTTTAAATGTATGGAATTGAAAAGATAGACAATCTACCAGTGTCTAATTTAATTTTAATTGCATTAACTCATGAAAGACTCTAAAATAATGCTGGGGCATTGTGAACTTGTATTTAAATAAGAAATTTTAATATCACTTTGTCTATTTCCATGAGAAGACACGAATGTTAACGTCCTTACATGATTTCAATCCATTGGGGACAAAGTAATGCTCGCGTGTATATTGAAGTAAAACAATAAGGTTACTGGTTCTTTGGTATATATGATTACTTTTAACCTATTGTTATTCATATTTAAAAACTTGTTAAGTTAATCTCCTTAACAAATGCAACGACGTTAATAGAACAAAATTAAATTGTAATAAACAATAGGTACTAATAAAAAGTAATTAATTGTATAATTCAAAAAGGCACCAATTAAAATCGCCGGCAGTAAGAGACTAAACATTTCTTTGACGGCCTCTTTAAAGTGTATTGGATTAATTCTTTGATGCATAAGTTGCATCTAGTTGAAAATATCTTGGGGGGAAGTCTTAAAGAAAATCTTCACAAAGTTTTGTGATTTTAATTGCATGCCATCATTAAATATATATTGTAAACATTAAAAATAACGTAATTTGTGATGCATTATAATAAAAAAAATATCAAAAACTTACCAACTAATTCATTTCTATATGCAATTTCATTCATAATATATTAAATCATTAATAACCGTAGTAACTTAAATTTAACCCAACCAAAATCTTGTAGACTGTAAATAAAATCAAAATGAAAGAAAAATTAAGGAAAGTGCTATGCGTATAACGCTATAGACGTAGTTAGTGGTGGGATGTACTGCTAAGATGAATTGTCGTTTTTATAAAAAAAAATACCTAAATTGTGCATTGTGATTTTTATTGTAAAATTGAAAAAGACTTTAATCTCTAGAAACAACGCTCAAGTACACCCGCGATAAGGGAGTCTCCTCATAAATACGAATTAAATTATAATTTTCTCTTTAAACTAATTTTCGTACTAACATTAAACAGTGTTAAATCGTTAACGATACAAATGTATTGATAAACGTCCCAGCCCTAGTTGTGTGGTACTGACTGATGTCAACGTCATACTGGCATGTATCACCCGCACTATGCTAAGCAATAACTATGGAAGACCTCATAGACCTTGCTTTGTTTTCTTTCATGATTCTTCGCAAATTAAATTGTTAGAAAAAGCTTACTTTTTTTAATACATAATAAGAATTATTGTGTTTTATTAAAGTATGTATAATATGAAAAGAAACAAACAATTATCTCAATAAACATAATGCCAAGAAAACATAACGTTAGTATGACAACAGATTTGAAAAACAACAGAATATCTCTGGTGACAGTAGTAGCTTTTACTTAACATCGGGGTGCAAATTACAAGGCCTTCGTCTCTCAATGTCAACGAAATCTTTATTATCTTGACAATATTACATTTTCTTTATACTCTGTTACTGAATCTAATAAAATATCGACGAAAACTTTTTTTTTTGGGTGGATAAAACTTTCTCGTATGACTGTACTTCATAAAAATTGGCGATTGTTTTATCATTAATATGTAATATGCAAAAGAAAAGGATATTGTTACTGATTATATAAATGTTTTAATATTTATATTCGAATGATAACACAATGAATAAATAAATTTTAGATTAAAAATGAAAATAAAAACAAACGTAAATCGAAACGTAACTGGTAGATGAAGAATATTTTGTTCCGATTTATTGCTTATTCATCACATCAGAATATGATAGTCATGTGTTTCTTCTTATTTTACTCGTGTACTGATATAGTAGCCAGATGTAAAAGAATATTTGTTTAATATTGTTTTAAATATGTTTAAATCTAACCAATTATTTTACAACATACGAAAGTTTGATGCAACAGTGGGTATGTGACAATATGTAATTTAAATTAACTCGCTTCGTTCGTTCATTATGCTATAAACATACATTGGAGTGTTTGTTGGCCTTAGGAGATACACAGGGGATTTTTCGACAAAGCAAACTAGGGTAACGCCTGTTCCGTCCCTTCTTCCTGTTTAATTAAACGAATTACCAACCTTCACTGAAACTTTTCATGGTCGCTCATGTCCTTATTTTAAATTTACTTTGTGGCCGTCACTATACAGTCAATTTAAATAGTCATAAAGTAACTTTTGACAAAAAGCTTCAAGTAATTACTTTCAAATGCTTAATTTCTCGTAACCACACGACTGTCTGGTATTTTACATGTGGACGTCTAACTTCAAGATTTGTTTAATAATGAAATTGGTTCTTCTTTAAATTACGCACACATAAAGTAAAACTAACGTTATTAACCTCGTATTATTCCCCTTTCTTGTCACTTTATGTGGGTCTCATACGTCATTCCAGACGTCACTCCCCTCTTGATCTGGTCACCTTAAAACTATCTTCACGCAAATGGACATAAACGCGAAATGGCAGATCGTTCGCTTTCACCCCATAGAACGTTATGTTAGCTTATAAATACTACTCATTAGTACTAAAGTTACCTCTAACAATTCTATATCTAGGAAGACCATCCAGCCAGATATTAGGGATGATTAAGAGTAGGGATAATAGAAACTTACTAAGCTAGCAAGGGTAATGTTTCAAGCACATTGCCATTTAACACTAAATGGGATTATGGTGAAACGCCAGTCTTCTTATTATATAAAAAGGGTCAGAAGAAATAGGAGCTACTGAAAGTGATATTTAGACAGGCTTAGCATCTTGTTGCGAATGCCAACGTGCGGCAGAGGGCGTGGCAATGCGGACATAATTATTTAACTTCGAATACGACTCGTTTGTCTCCTAAAAATGATGACAATTTTATTATGAAAAATCCTTTATAGAATACAAACAAATGTTATTAGCATTTAATCTAGATTGATTATTAAAAATTAGGAATGGTGTAAAAAAATCTATTTATGTACGAATATGATGATGTTTGACAAGCCTACAGTCCGATCATGCATGTTAATCAAATGTCACTCATGACGTAGGAACTAACGATTGGTTCCAGTATCGTAAATTTTAAAATCATTTTAATCTACACACAAACATACAAACGGAAAATTGGTAGTAATAAAGTAATATTATTTAATTTTCATATATTTATTAACAACACGGCAATATTAACAGATTTATTCTACTTAAAGTTATTATGAGTTTGAAAAAAAAACTAAAAAGGGTATCGAGTTTAAAATTAGCGAACGTGCAAAAGTAAGTAGGCAAAGTTAGAAATATCCGGTTCCATTAGTTCTCTGTTTTTTTTTTTATATATCAACAAACTCATAAAACTTTCAAAATGAATTGACGCTAAAACTTTCCAGAGTAAACACAAATCCCAATGGACGAAAGAATAAAACGTATGGTGCGTACTTGAAATTTTTTTCGTAGTCAAACAAACATCCTTTCAAATATTTAAGGGGTGGCATGAGCCGGACACGCACATGCCTAAAATTATTGTGGCCATCACGCAATTGTGATTGTGATATACCAAATGAAGATTGAACATATGTCTATAAATTATTTTATTTCAATGTGGATGGCTATAGAGGTTTAGGAAAACTGTACGGGTGGATGGATGGTGTGAAAGAGGATGTGCGTAAGAAGGCTGATAGAGATGTATGAAAGGGTACAAAAGTCCAGAAAAGGGCAAGTTGACAATTATTTTGTACCAATCATAATAAAATTAAAAATATGTTATTTAATTGGTATTTTACGTATTGTTATTTAGAGATAGAGTTGGTCGGATTTGGTAATGTTTTTTTTTTATTTTACAGTCAGTAATATTTCTCGTAATTTTCCCTTTTATCTATCATGTTACAATTTAGACCGATAATGATACAGCGCGGAGTTATTTTTCACATGTTCCATTTTAAATCCCGCACGTGACATGGGTGAGGCTTATCTCAATAAAGCAGGACTCAAATGTCAGCGGAAGAATTTTGTTATAGCTTACACCCTTGCCTCATAATCAGCTTTGTTGTTTAAAAATATTCTTACGTCATTCTTGAAAGTTCAAGACCAAAAATTGTTTAACCTAAAATAATTGGCATATATTTTTTTGAGTATTTAAAAAAAAATGTCAAGTTTAAAAATAAATGCTTACTTAACTTTTTATTTTTGACAATTATTAAATTAAATAATTTTTAAATTAATTGAAAAACAAAAATGTTTTTTTTTTTCAAGTTTTTTAACATTTAAATTAAACAACTTCTTTTTTTTAATTATGAGAGAAAATGCATTATATTCTTGTAACTTAGAATCAAAAATTTCAAATGTTAATCTAGGCTTCTCTTTGATATACGCAATTTCAAAATAAAACTCTAAAACGAAATGTAGAATTAAAAAAAACCTACTTTGAGTTACAAAGAGCAGTAACAAAGCTTTGCCTCCATTTGTCCGTTTACTGTCTCATAAATGTCTCTCTCCGAGTATCAACTGCAAGCAAGTCTTTACAGAATGCATGATAAAGGCGAATACTATTGAAATTTAATAAAAAGACGTCGATAGCTTTTGCAGAACTTTATTTGATTTATAAGATGCATGTTTGCAGACTTACGAGTACGACGATGCATTAAGGCAAGAACGCAAAGGCAGGTTCAAGTTAGGAACATATATATAACTGAAAATATTTATTGCTTTGAACAATTGAGCATCGGTGGCGCAGTTGCTAAGCGCCTGACCGAACCGTACTCGACATTGTCCAGGTTCCAATGTTTTTCGATTTTCTGTACATTATCCGATGTTCTTGTGTCAAAGGAAAACATCATTATGCAATCTCCACATATCATTGAAATTCAAAGATATGTATGAAGTCAGACCGCACTGGGCCAGCGTGGTTGACTGTGTCTAGTCAACCGTAATAGTATGGTAGGCTCCGAGTCACTCAGTGGGCAAGTATAGTGAGCTGATAATGATTCAGATTAATCTTTAAAACTACCAAATCGATTTAAAATATTAAATGAATACTACATTTTTTTTAAATAAAGTAACATTAAATAGATTTTTCAACTGATACCATTGTTAGTCATTAAAATAAATATATGTTAACTCTTTCAAACTGTATTTTCATTTCAATATGTAATATTACGTGTTTTGCAAAAACAGCACCAACAAGGACTTGGCAATTACGACGTGCAACTAGAGTCACGTGAGCTAGTCGCCAAGTCGAGAATATTAATAAACTAGCTGTTGCCTGCGGCTTTTCACGCATTCGCAACTTAATCTACAAAATATCATAAGTAAACTACGTCTGTTTTTTAATCATAATACGAACTATATCTTAATAATCTTGGTTTAAGTTTGTTTTATATGGCAAAGACACTTGGTTGATGCAACGGAAACGATAGGAAGAAGAGAAACAGACTGACCAAAGAAAGGAATGTGTAGGAAGGGAAATATTCTTATTTTTATAGGAACATCCGCTGTGTTACGGAAGATTGCATCTTTCTGGAAATATATCGGCAGGCAGAGATGATACAGATGATGTCAGGTAACCGCTTACCCGCTTTCTATTTTGTAATATAAAAATAACGATTTCTGATTTTAACCAACGCTAAGCAGTGTATTTTTTTAAATGTGAATATTAACGTAACCCAACATACCTGAAATGACGTTAGTTCAGCGATGAGGCAGACTATCATCGACAGTGTCTTGTTTTACTGCAGCGCCTAGAAACAAGTAACGTCACGGCCCGCGGTGCAAGGCTTCACCTGATCAGTTTAGTTCCATTGTCTATCGAACACTTTACCATGGCTGACTGTCCACTTTGTAACTCAGAGTCACTGTTTGCAACCGCATCACATTCGTGTCAATGTCAAGTAGAATCGTCATTTGTCATTGGTGATTATGTTTTGTTTTTTGTTAATCTTGGTGCTTGGTTTTACAAAAAGAAGTTAGTCATGATCTTGAGGAGGTGTATGTAATTTCAATTACTCTACGTATATTAATAAAATTTGGCATCGTAAAAAATCTGAAGGTAGTTTATGTAAATTTTTGGGGAAAAAAAATGGAAATTATTAGTACTTAACTATTACTAATTTTTTTCTACTTTATTTTTTTTAATTCCAATAATTTAAACGACGTAGACAAAGTATGTTTGTTTTAAAATTATATTTTTAATATTGCCGTATTTCTGTGACAGTTTAAATTTTTTTTTTCTTAAAATGGATTTAATAAATCAATTTACTGTGGTACTTAAAAAAAAACTCCTGTGGACCGAGACGTGGAATGAAAATTAGGAGGTAAGATTTA
This sequence comes from Papilio gigon, assembly GCA_027563995.1. Lineage (NCBI taxonomy): Eukaryota > Metazoa > Arthropoda > Insecta > Lepidoptera > Papilionidae > Papilio > Papilio gigon. Next base: position 2,882,690 of record JAODUI010000013.1, read on the forward strand.
TTCTGAAATGAATATTAATAAACTTTAAGATCGTCTTACTGAATTATTATTCCGTCATTTCTTGATATATTACGAAGCTAACTAATATTTTATTGTCTTTTGCAATTGAATTAAATAGACCAATTATACCTTTTTGTACAGAAGATACACATAAATATGAATTTAATAAAAAAAAAATAAATACGGTTTTTTGTATAAACTAGTGATAAAACGGCTTAAATCTCATATAGTTCGGTGTTGGCACCGACTAATTTAGCTATACTATATACTTGGTTACTGACGGGTCCTAAACTAGTCGGTACCGACAATCTACACGTGAGTTAAGCCGTTTTTTTATAGTAAAGGGGGCAAACTAGCCAGGGATCGGCTAAAATGATTTGATCCGACGCCCATGGATATCAGCAACGCCAGAGGAATCGCAGATGCGTCGCCGGCCTTTAAGAGGGACACTTTATTTGTACTAGTATTTTATTAGTAGTACTCAAGAGTCTCACGAAAGTGAACGTTCGCAAATTAACATTCCTTGAAGTTTAAAAACAAAAGTAATCATTATACGCGATACCGTCCGCGCCAAATTAAAGCATCTCAGTAAGTAACCTATACGTTCTTCCAGACTGCGTTAGAACGCAGACAAAAATTTCATCCACCCGTTCTGGAGGTAACGATTAAAAACATCTAATGTCAACTAAAATCTAAAATAATGTGATTAAAAGTATACGTGTTGTTTTTCTAGTTCATATTTACTAATGTATTAGCTAGTTTTTTTTTTTATGTCCGTTATTAAATCCTTTTTATAGATTTTCAAGATTAACGTAGACTGAGTGGCGTCGTGACTGGGTCGACGGACTCGTTTCTTGTAAACTACACTAACATGCACTCACATTTCTTTCTGCAGTTAACTATTCAATTAATTTATGTTCTTTATTATGTTATTAGATATTATTGTTATTATTAATGGTTTAATTTGTACGGACGTCGGATGTCAGTTGTTTATGTGCGTAAAATCTGTTGTAAATTTTATATTGTAGATTTTTTTTAAAGAATAAGTAAAGGCACTAAAACAAGGTTCATTAAACAGAAAACGTTTTTCTTTCTTATCTTAATGATTTTTTAAATTCAATTCATATGAGCTACAAGAATTTTCTTTTAATATTAGGAAACCTACTTTTCTTTTAATTGAAATATTTTTTTAATTTAAAATTAAATTAAATATAAATTAGACAAAAATTACAAAAGTAATTTATTATATTTTTTGTAAAATCTTGTAATTAAGATCTAATAACAATTGTATATACCACACAAAATTTTACGAACTGCTTTTGCTAAGATAAAAAAAAACTATGTACCAATTAAAGCTTAACATGAAAGTAATCTAGTTCACTATATTTTATTATTAATGTGGTGACATCAACCTAAATGTTTCATTTTGTGTATTTTATTCATATATTATAATTCTATTTTATTTGATAAATAAAAAAGTACTGTTTAACAACAGTTAAAAATAAATACACCAAGGCTACGATGTTATTAAACTCTTTCCACTAAAACTTAATTGACAATAATTTAGTAACAGACAAACACATTCTATTTACGTCACGTTTATACTTGTTACAAAACTGTGTTCGGTTGCACATAATGATTATTTCACGTCAGATCGGTTTCTTTGTAAAGCACCGACAATACTTAATAGAAGTCGCCATGGATGGAATTCAAAATTGGTCACCGATGGTTTCCTTCTATAATTTATACAATGTCGGGGCGAAAATGCGACACTACCCCTTACGCGACGAGTTCCAACTGAATCACCCTCGATTCGATGCCTCCGCCCAACATAAAGCGCTTGCTCAATTCACCCGCTGAACAATTTTAATACTTCTATCTGAAGTAATAGAGTTTAGATTTGTTCGCAAATCTGGTCGTGGTAAAGAAAATTCACGCTTCGGGCTGTATAAGAGTCCAATACGCATGTCCACAGCATTGTGTAACATATAAATTCATATAGAACACATAGTTTCCTTGTGTTTTAGGATTTTTTTCCGAGTTCAAGGACTTTATGATATCTTGTTTAGTTTTGGGATGTAGAGAATAGTCAAATTTCTTACATGTGTTTGATGGTATTGTATCTACACTAATGAAAAAATTTACTTTATTTTAGCTTATATAAAGTTTTATATGCAGATTTTTATGTTATTTAAAAACAACATATTATGTTTAACCGCAAATACATGATACTAGAAACTTGCGTGACTTGCGTTTATAAAGTATGCCTGTTTTATACTAACAGTAAAATGAAACCAAACGGATAATCACTTGTGTGTTATCCTTCTAGCTTGAAACACGTCTGTTCGTCGACTATCGCTAAATTAACTACTTGATACTAGGCATAGTTTTGATGTACGGAAGTTTAAGACTGTCTTAAATTTAAATGTTCCTTCTTTGCTGACTTTTTAATAAGCAACAAGTCATATTAATGTCATTGCTTAAGTAGTTTTTTTTAGTGCCTTCGACTGCGCGAAATTCAAATAAATTTAACAATAAACAGCCTACGTTACTTAGTGATAATGTAGCTTTCTAATGTCAAAAGATTTTTTGATATATCTCGAGTACTTTTTGAGTTTATTCGCTACGTGCGAGAATACAAATCTTTCCACTTTATTACATTAGTATACATGTAGATAATTACAATTCATCGCTGTACATGTTACTAAAGATTCAAAATTTCGTCAAGAATTTCAACTTTAAGTCGGAATAATCTACAAGTAGGTACAAGTACAAAGTGTTATTTAAAATCCGCTCGCCGGATAGAAGACCTACAAAAGGGTGTTAATAAATTGCTTAACTCTGCCAAGAGTTGTTCAAAAGGCGCAGAGGATAAATTGAACGAAATAACAAAGTTGAGGGAATATCTGCAGACGTATCTTTACTAACATTCGCACTATTCACAAAGTTTTGGCATATTTACCTTTTAAAATATTGTAACATAATATTTTACTTCTTTTTTCAATCCATATTAGTTGTTTAATTGTCATAACATTTTCTCAATTCAAATTTATTTTACAAGCTTGTCAATAAATCTTTTAGTTCACATATCATCATCATCATCATTATCAGCCTAATGAAGTCCACTGCTGGACGTAGGCCTCGCCCATCGACTGCCACGATAACCGGCACATATATATTTAGTTCACATATATGTGTTCAAAATTCATAAAATAGAGGTACAAAATCTATCGGTGACTATATGAAGATATATTTATCTTGTACGACTATATCTTGTGAACTTACTAAGCCTTAGTGACTGGATGGAATGTTGGCAATGTATTAATAAGGTGAGGGTATGGACAATGTTTCGTGGCCGAGACATTCTATATAGAATGCTGCACTCGACTGTACTCGAGTATTAATATGTATAAAGATGTCAGAACGACATCAATAAAATATTTTACTTTATAAATTTGAAACTCTCGATCGAAAAAAAACGAACACTAATCTTTTGTAATCAGTACTATTAGAGCGAAATTTGACACATCGAATTATTTAAATCTTATACTAATTTGAAGATTGTAGTAGTTCATTTTAACTACAATATATATCGGTGAATTCAATGGAAATAAGTGTATTTATATTACCACCAATTGATGTCATTGTCTAAGAATTTATTTTGGACCGTTTCAATGTATTTATGTTAAAAGCACGTCTGTTTCTAACAAGTCTATGATTAATTTAAAAATGTTAAATTGTTTAGACAGGTCTGTTACATTATGTACATCTATATTGTGTTTTTGAACGTATATCACAATTTTAACTCTGTATTTAGAGTGGACATTTTTCCTGCGTATAGTCTCATCGTAAACTGTTACTCGTAAAAAAGTCTTCGTAGTCAATTTTGCTTACAAAGTTTTTCATGATATTAATACAATGAGCACATTGTCGCGGCCGCTAGGGAACGAATTCAAATTACTAATGTACTAAAAAATTCAACTGTACGTCTCCGTTACTGAGCTTTTATATTTCATGTACATGGTTGAATTGAATGCTTGAACTTTTAGTAACAACTAGTATTTCAAGTCTGTTATTATTGAAAAATCCCGTCCATTTTCGTTCCCTACGATCATGGGTTCGAATCTCACTATTAGATTATTGTCGTGAACTGTCCTGACACAAGCTTTTTCAAGCTTACCATGAATGGTTATAAGAAATATTGCTAGATTACCAAAAATAAAATAAAATAATTCGGTAAGATCTACGTCCAGCGGTGGACAGGCTCTGATGATAACAGTCTTTCAACTCTTCTATTATCATATACTACTTATAAAACGACTTAACTCACGTGTAAATCGGTGTCAGTACCGACTAGTTTCGAGCCCATCGGGGGCTCATCTTCAG
>JAODUI010000013.1:2925576-2944390 GCA_027563995.1 Papilio gigon
AGATGAGCCCCCAATGGGCTCGAAACTAGTCGGTACTGACACCGAGTTGCACGTGAGTTAAGCCGTTTTATAAGTTACATTTTTTCCGTATTAGACAATTTATAGTACTTAAATGACAATCTTCAGATCTCAAAATATTAAAAACACAAGTTCCATAAAGCTTAATATATTTTTTCCAATCTAACAATGGAGAGCCATAGACAAGAAGTTCACTCATTCAATATAAAACTTTCTATAAAACGTATATTGGAAACAAAGTGTACGTAAGACAATTTAACGATCATATTACACTAATGGCTCAGCCATTAAGGAAATAATATGGCGGGAATGTAAGGTGAAAAGTTCTTTTCAATAAAGCAGACTGAAAGGTAAGGTGGCGATCCCATCGTTACAACAAGAATGACGTCATCAAAAAGTTGGACAGACGAAAAAAAGTATACAAGTTCTATATAGACTACTTATACGTAATAACTCACGTGTAGATTTATTTATTTATAAATCAATTTCTATTTACGGAACAATCTTGTTAATTTATATTATTTTCAAGTTACTTAAATAAAAATTAAAAATATAACGAAACTTTAGCAAATTAAAAATATAAAAATTCAATATTCATAGTTAACATAAAATAATTTCTATTGTTTCAGATAGTCTCAATTATAATTTATATACAAAATAGGGTTTTTCATCTGAAAAAATCAAAGTCAACCTAAAATATAAAAAGTTTATTAAGAAAATTTACATTTATTCCAGAGGACCCAGAAAAAAAGTTTTATACGAATGTATGTCTAATTTTGGTCCAAGAAAAGTTTTTTCCTTTGAGTAAGTCATCGGCGTCTGAAAGTTCGATGGAGAAACACCTCTCGAGACCGAAACAACGGTTAAGTATTATGAAAGTTTTTAAGTTGTTTTTAACAAGCCACGCGGAACATGTTTCCACAAATATTGTACTCTCAACGCCTGTCTTTTTTTTAGGAGAGGGGGGCAAACGAGTGGAGGGATCACAAAGGTGGTCATCAACGCCCATGGAAATCCGCAACACTAGAGAAGCAGATGCGTTGCCAGCCTTTGAGAAATAGATACGCTCGCGTCTTCAAGGACCCTAAGTCGTACTGGTTTGGAAATACCGCCGAGAACAGACCGTTACACAACGCGACTATGCATTGCAGAAAATGGTATGAATAATTTACGAGTGAATCGGTTATGTTTAAGTTAATAATTCTATTTACCTAAAATAATTACATGTCCCTACACACTAAACACACTTTTTTCAAACGATGATAATAAATTTATTGTTAAAAATGTTCATTGCATTTTGTAGTATTTTTCAATACGTCTGAACACGGAATCTTCACATTCCTCAAGTATTGGGAAGATTAAATAGTCTCTAATTTCTATCTAATCTTGTTACCTGTCATCTATACAAATAATGTAATAACGTTGCCTATAATGAAAAAGAAAAAAATATTTTCGACCTGTCCGCAAGTCGGTTAGTTTCAGGTAATCTTCGATATGACTGGACAGATTTCGAAGCTACTTTTACTACAAGGTAGCTGTTGTACACGGGTTTAACTTGTTTTTTTTTTTTAATTCTATACTGAGGAAGTCGCGAGTAAGCTCCAGACTAAGATAAAAAGAGAAAGCTCATATTTCATTTAACTACGTAACACTACATAACTGGGATTTACGTTGAAGCAACATCGCGGCCCTTTTTACCCGGTAAAAGGATTTTCTAAGAATTTTATGACACCACTCACCTTTGCTGATAAAAGTACACTCGCCTACATTCGCGCTGTTCCACTTACAGAAAAATTGTCCTGCACCTTGCAACGAATTTAATTTCCGCTCTGCTATAGTGAAACCAACTTGAGTGATCTTATATCTATGTCATAGATGTTTTTGGTGAAGAAAAAAAACAACTATGTTACCTGCACGAATACTATGTTTTTAGCAAATTAGCCGATTGTTTTAAGTCGTGCAAAACGTTTAAGAGCGCCTGCAAACTACAGACTTTGTATTTGCTGATAGTTCGATCTCGCTGTTAAGCCAAATTTATACGATATTAAATCGATGTTATGCGTATGCATTCATGTTCATACAGATTTAGCAGTCTATCAAACTATCTGTCTATAAAAAGTATTTTGGGCTCTAAACTATTTTCGCTTATAATTTGAAACCGCCAATTGACGTGATTGTACGTGGCTATAACACGCTATCCTCCACGAAGAATTCATGAGAAACATTTCACCCGGCGCGAATGTAACCATTTCAGAATATTTGTTTTACCAATGAATAATTGTGTGTGCTTTATATAAATACCTCTTTGTCATTATTCATCTAAGAAAATCGTTTATCGCGTATTTTTTTTGCCGAAATAAAGGAGCGTCATATTTTGCAAATATGTACGTATTGAATGATTGCAATGGTAGGTTTAGATGTAGAAAGCAATGATAACGTAAGAGAAGATATGTCTAACAAGGTTGTGGATTCAAATATGGTGACTGTTGGAGATGTATGGAAGAGAATGAATATGGTGGACGAGGGAAGTCACGAGAAGGGGAAATATGGTCGTACTGTCAGTTTCCACCGCTGTAGTAGATACTGATAGTTGTACGGAATTCATCTGTAAAAGCTGATGTCTGTGAGCTACCTTTCGGTTCGCTATTTTGGCGAATTCGCCAAGTTGCCGCTTGCTCGTTTGCGTACTAAAAATACGATAATTCATTGAAGTAAATAATCTAGTATTTAAATAAAACTTAAAACATAATTTAAACTAAGTGGAAAAATAAAGAAATCTTACCTCAACACCTTGAAATTCGTTTGTTGATCTTATTTGAATCCATAAACTATGATATGTTGAAAAGTCTTCGCATGAATCACACGATTGGTTGAAACAATTTTGACTTATGCGTTCGTAAATCTCAATCAAGATTTGGTCCACACTCGAGAAATTTCGCGTCGTATCAAACCATAAATAAATACAATATAACAACTACGATATAGGATATAGGGATATGAATTTTACTAGATATAGTTTTTGATATCAGACTTTGGAACTAAGTCACATTATTGGACCAGAGGTTTTGACATTTTAACCAAAGAAACACTTACATAATTAATAACTTGTCCAGTCTATCGATAGATATACTGAAATCGTACACGTGAACACTTAGAATTCAAACATAGTCACATCGACGTGGGTTAATAATGAAACCGATTATAGTATGTAAAATTGAATTGAAATAAACCATACTACAGTACTCAAGACATTTAATAAAAGTACGCAAATCACATATTCGTTGCGACTTAAATTTGTAACATAAAAAGTAAATAACGTTTATACGAACTAAAGACGAAGAAATTTTGTTTTCGTGATGTCGACAATCGCGTCCGATGAGTACGGCGAACGAACGCGGACTGAACACTTTTCCTAAACTCCTGAAATCGTGTCTCTACATTCCAACTCTCCACACTTTCATTTTCCTGCGAGTGTGAAAAGGATAGATATAGCTGTGTCAGTGTTGCTAGAAGCAACATATTCCTCTTTGCATTAGACGGAAATGCGAATGTGGTTATATCAAAATAAACAAGAAGTAGTTTTCATGCTTTAGTGAGAAAATTATCTCGAAATTCATATTAGAAATAAATACGGTCTTCGAATTTTTATTTCTTACATTAAAATTTTAATCAATTCGTATTTAATATGAAATTCGTTCTCGTCGGACAAAATGAAAGATGTTTTAGATACGAGCATCAAAGAGTAATTTTCATTTTGAATAATTTGACATTACTATGTACGATGTTAATTAATACATCGTGACACGAATGAGAGCATATTTCATGTATTTATTTAATAGTAGTAGAAGATAAAAGACTATATAATTGTAGTGATAGCTTAACAATATTGTAAAACAATTGTTCATTGACATCTCATATACGTTCCTGCGGAGGTAACCCAATGTCACTTAGCCATAGTCAACGACGGCCAGAGCAGGTTAGTTGACATAACATATATCTTTATATTTCTTGCAAATCATTCTTATTATGATTATCTGATATGTAAGAACGTGAGAGTAATGTAAGGACATAAAAAAAAATCGAAAATTATAGAACACATTGATATAGCCGGGATCGAACCAGGCTTACAGATTACTAGTCGAGTGTTTAACTCCTGAGCCACCGACACTCCAAGTATAAATATACTGCTGTCTGATGTTAATTTCTATTCTCATATACAAATGTGGAATTTCGATACATTAGTCGAAAAGTTACAGATCCACAAGACACTTAAGAGACGGATATCTTTTCGTTTCATTGGACGATTTGTGTATTTAACACTTTGACGATATAAATTGTGATATAAAGCGGTATACTCTAGAAGAGGGAGAGTGACAAACGAGTACGCATCCCACTTGATGTTGAGTGATCACAGCGCCCCCTCACGCCCATCCTTGACATCTCAAGATGGATGATAAAAATAAACTGTACCTTAAGAATTATATACCGTTTACTACGTAAATATATAAGTAAACATTTAGCTTAAAGGCTTTTACCCATCTTTTATAAATAATATACATGTAATTAACATTTGAAACAATAACTAAATAAAACAGAAAAACTGTACAACTTTAAAAAGCACAGATGCCATTTTCATTTTAGTTTCATACGTATAAATATTTTTAAATTGTTTAGCGTCCTCGTTACTCGAAACTTAGTTATGAGCGACTGTACAAAAGCTTCAGTCGTTAAATTCGTTCGCGTTTAATAAAATTACTCGAATCCGATTTAATAATCCCGAGACCAGTCTACAGAGCTGAGCTTTTAATTTATTCATCTGTTTTATATGAAAAAAAAAAAAAGAAAAAACGATTTTCAACTCAAACCCTTTGAAATTTCCAGTACTTTGTAATGTGCAATGGAACCGTCCCGGTCTACTTTAGTTAAAAGTAAGAGTAAAATGTAAATAAATAAATATGTGATACTGGCTGTCGACCGCGACATCGCCCGTGCTAAATTAAAAAAAAGGAACTTATCTATTATTTTTACCTGTTCTTTCAGATTGTACACCTTTGGCAGATTACAGAAGGACCCGTTTAGCTGTTTTGGAGATACATAATAACCAACATCCATCCATCAATCTAAGCTGTCACATTTATTTAAATTACACACACATGCAAAGTTATCATATTCATAACGAGCGGTGGGATCACGAAGTTATTATCGACGCCCATGGACATCCGCAATATCAGAGTAACCTCAGATGCGCTCCCCGGCTTGGAGCTACCTATCCTATCCCATCATTGGTGTAATGATCAAACGAAATGACTGGTTTCAACTCTGATGAACATTTTAAATTACCCTTCGGTAAGCAAAATTTTATATATCTATCTCTTTCGTTTCATACTACACCCATATATTTCTTCTCTGTCATGTAACGAAAACCATCTTTAGCGTATCACCTGCATAGAAGACACAATAGAGCGTTATTTACTACGTTCATTATCTGAAGCAACAGCACGGAACACTATACACAAGTATGCGCATCATTCAACACACGGTTGACATATTTATTGGACTCGGTGACCGGGCGCACCGCATTAATTTTAACGTAAATGCACGCTCTGAGGTCAGAATGGCAGAAGCACTCTAAAATATTGTCTTCCTCGGATACTACACTAGGAAGTAACAAAATTTATACCCTCAAGTAAAATTATTTAGACTTTAATCATTACCAACCTGACCTCTTTCCCATTGGAAACTGGCAAATACCTACTCTTCCATATCTTTTTGTCAGACCTCATATGTGAATTTACTTCTTTCTCTCAGATATCTTTCACACAATCCAACCACACCTTCAGCATTTCTTTACCTTTCTAGCATATGCAATCTCATTACCTTCTTTTCACCATTCCCCTTTTTCTTCTCCCAGCACCTCCCTATTCAGTAATACCTAATTTTAAAATTATAATTTCAGCTTACAAATTTAAATCCTTGTCAAAGAGTAAGTCATTACGCGTATGCTTTATCAAGGTTTCAAACTTTTTTAATTTACCTAAATCGTTTTCTTTTGTTAAGATTACGTTTATCTTTAAGTAAATCTGAAGATATTTTCTAGTGATTTCTAAAATTTATAAGATTGTTAAGGTGCGTAAATCGTTTACATAATTTATTATATGCCCGGGGTAGCGGCGCAATCACTGTGGAAACCGATTCCGACTCAATCAATATGAACCTAAACCTTAAAGCGTTAATATTGACACTTTGTTGATCAACACTTGAGTTTACACCTCCTTAACATCTCTGCTAAACATATACAACATAGCCATTTACTATATTATTATTTCGCAATATTCAACTATTTTCTTAAATTATATCCGAGCTCAAACCTAAATTTTAGTTAAGAAAAATGTTCTAAGTTTTCTGTACCAAAAATAATTAAAAATGTTTCTTCAAATTACCTCTCTGGGATATAAACATACAGTTGAGCAAAGGTCCTATCCATCCACCATTGCAACACATAATTTCATCTTGTTTTTGATTTTATGATTCTTAACTAGTTTTGTTTTTTGTGTTTTGTGACACTCTAATCGTGTTTTTATTGTTGTTTTTTTTTTATATTGCTTTTTATTCTTTTTTTGTTGAATAATGTTTTGTTACAGATTAAATGCGTTTTGTTTTATTTTAAATTGGGCTTCTTAAACATGATTTGTTTGGTTAAGTCTGTTTGTACGTTATTGATTTCTACATCATACGACCCTTGCTTGTAAAGATACTGACGCGAGCAGACAATATTAGCTATCTGTTTTAGACAGACTTGTTACCTGAGAGTGACAGGAAAAAGTTTCTGATAATGTTATATAAACAACACATGCGCAACAATACTTCACAATGTCAAATTAAATTTAAAAAAAAACTATTAATATGCCGATAGCTGCTTGATCTTAATAATAACAAGTCATTATTAATAAAATAGCTTTGATCTTTTTAAATTACGCATGTAATTAAAATATATATTCCAAAATACAATTTCAAGAGCTGTTCCTAAAAAGTGAAATTCTAATCTGATACTGTATAATAAAGGTAGTCGAAATATAATAATTTTATACAAAAAGTAATTAGAAAGAAAAATATGTACTAACTAGTTGTAAACATATATAAAATAAGTCTATTTATTCCGTCTTTTGTATAAATCCTATATCTAACGTAAAATCATGATATTACCGTGCAAATACACCCCCTACACACTTCTAGGGGGTTTCATTTGTATAACGCAGACCCCTTACGTTAGCTTTCCTAGCGATAAACAGAACGAAATAATTACACGAACAGATTCTTTTATATTATTAAAGCATTGTATTTGCTTATAATATTATGAGGAAAACATAAAAACAATGTTTTTTTAATTATTAGGAATTCATACAAAAACATCTAAATTTTACAATCACTGTTCCATCATATCTCAATAAGATATGCATTTATCAAAATTAATGAATCCTGTTTATTTACAGTTTCTATGAAATATTTTTTTTTAATATTGTACACATATGTCTTTAATAGTGATAATACTTGAAGGGCTATGGGAAGGATTCCACATGGCAACTTGTGGTAAGCAAAGCGTTCGACCGCAACCTACATATTGAAGTTACTGCCACAACTTGTGGTCAGCGGTACATGCAAACGTACTATTTAAATGACTGTTTGTAACTATATTAAACTCACGTTATTAAGTTTCAATAAAACTAGTGAGATTATACTGTTGTTTTTCTTTAAGGACATGTATAGACATAATGTGATAAGTAATTTTTAATAATTCAATAAAAATATGCAACTTTTGCTAAGGGTTGAGTAAATTTTCAGTGAGTTTTTAAACCGACTACAAATGGGAGTAGATTCTCGATTCTTCTGTATTTTTATTTGATACCATAGAACTTCGCCCCTGGTACTCTAATTGTGATATTTTTTTAAATCGTTAAATGGCGTCATTTTTTTTTTAATATGAAACTGTCACATAGTTTTTACATTTATCGTTTCTCTGAACGTAAGCTAGAGAAGCGTATGTAGTGTGCGGTGTTAGCGATTTTCGACAAAGAAGACGTAAAAAAATGTAAGACATTTGTCTCATATTTTTATATAAAAATAGCTGAATTATATATATTACGCACGTACTGGTGTGCCCACACTCTCTGTTTGCTTTCGATAAACACAACAATTTGGACAATGTGGGCGTGAGATTAGATATCTCCCCATTTTATTGTAATCAATGTTCTCTGAACCGTTGCTAATTGCATACACGAGTGGGAACAAGCTTGAGTAAACAGATATGTGACTTATTTGATGTGACTAATTTAGTTTTCAGTAATGTGGATAGCTATAAAGGTAGATGAAGACCGAAGAAGGTGTGGATGGAGTGTGTGAAAGAGGATACGAGAAGGAAGTTTGTGAGTTCTGGTATGACAGCAGGCAGTGATGTATGGAAGAAACGTACATACTGTGCGTGTGTAGGGAAAAGGGTAGGTTGATAATGTATTTAGTGTTTAGTCACGTGTTTAGTATCGACTAATGTTTTTTTTTAACGCGCGGCCGAGCTCGCGGGATAAATCTAGTTACGTATATTTCATTATCCCTGCATAAAATATGCTTTACAAGAAATTGCCAGCTTTAGGCCAGGCTCTACTGAATGAATTTTCCTTCATTAATCACGTGAAAGAAACCTTTCTTATAAGATTTTCTTCACAATATATTTGAAAAGGATTTTCTACATCTTTTAGATAAGATTTTCATTTCTACTTTTAACAATATTAATAAGTTATTACTTGTTGTTTTTACTCAAATTATAGCAGGCTGATGTCATATATTCATGCCTATAAAAACAGATGAGGTCTTTATTTTTTGTTCTTCTAAAGCTCATTAAAAATTTATAAAACTGTCAACAAAAAAGGTGTCAGCTGTTAAATTGAGATAACTTTTATGATTAATTCGAGTTTTACGAATAAAACACATCCAAGTTTTTGATGTATGCGTCGCATGATTACAGCAGTTAGGTCTGGCTCCCAAATAAATTAAGTACGGACACGTACGCTCACATAAACTTGTAATTTCACTGCCTTTACTGTTGTATCAAAACAAGTTGCTTTTGTTTTACCAGAGAGATTGATTCAACAGTGAAAACTCCTTTTAGGATTTCCCCAGCAAATAATCAAATGTCCCAATCGTAATAACGAAACAAAATTTCACTAAACTTTTCACTCAATTAGAATTTATTAAAACCGATTTCGTAGCCGGTCTGTTACGATATTAAAAGCTTAATCGGAGAATATTTCAGTAACATTGTTTCGTACAAAAAACATCAATCAATTTATATTTACTCGTAATAAACTAGATGTCGCCCGTGACGCCATTCGGGTGAAATTAAAAATAAAACTTTACTATTAGACTAAGCGTTCTTCGGGACTATGTTCTTCATCTATGCTAAATTTTATCATGATATGTTACGCCGTTGGCGAAATCCCGCAAATATCCATCCGAATAACCAAAACCTCCATTGAGTTGATCCAGTGAGATTTATTAAGGGAACCATGTTACAAGTCTAAATATTTTGGGGGCTTAGAACCTCGTAGAATGTGCTACGAAGATCGTAGATGTAACGTAGGAACGTAGAGGACACCGCGTAGCACGCAGCTAACCTTGAGTCGCTGAGATATTTGTGAAGGCGCATACTAAGCGTTTTCATTGGTTCATTTCCTATTTGAAAATAAGTAGGAAATTTAATATTGGATACAATTTATATTTCAGTGAAATATTCGATTCGATTCGAAGACAACTTGTTACTTTGACTGTGAGTTTACCACTGAATTTACACACGGTATAAATATGTGTTCATATACAATTAAAGAGATGACAGTTAGTCTTTATACAAGAGACAGTATTCTAGCGTGAAAAAATAGGCCGTTTTTTTTTTCTGAGTACTATCATTCGTTATTCAAAGCAAAAATATACGACAATATTTTTTTCTAATAGTCAATCTACTCAAATAATTAATTAATTCACTTAATATTTCGAACATGTTAAAACAATGAAACATTTCTTTGATATGTTAAAACAAAAACGGAGAGATTAATCGAAAACATATTGCCATGATGTTCCGGTCGGCCGGGCTAAAGGAGGCTTCACACGCGAGAGTTCGTTCACCCCTGACCCGGTACTACGCTGCAATTCTAAATTTACATTCATGCGTATCATTTTATGACTACAAATTTAACTAGCAACTAATTATAACACTCCTAGGAAATAAACGAACTATCATTAAATAGTTCTATTGAAGCGACAATAGCTTAATAGTTATTGGTGCGGACTACCGATCTATCGGTCGTGGGTTCGAAGCCATTCGACTATTGTTTTGAAACATATGCTATCACATGCTTTCTCAAGCTTACCAAGAACGGTTACAAGAAATATTAGTAAAGTAACAATAACCTATTGCTATTTTACAAAAAACAAAAGCCATTACAAAATCTGTCTTATCGAGGCTGTCTTGTCATTGCTTAAGCAGGTTTTACATGTGCCAGGATTAAATGAGATAACAGAACCTCCATCACAGAGTTGATTTGACGCTCTTTACAAATCTGTCTAAAGTATTAGCCTCTTGCAATCATCATGATCATCAGGACATAGGCCTTCATCAACGCCTACCATAGTATGCGCTCCTCCTTCCGCATCCATCCTCTCGTAAACCGAACAATAAATAATACTACATGGATGTTGACAACAATCGCTTATACGAAGTCAGCGCACGTCGCAATGAGGCACCGTGCGGGATAATTAAGGCATTATGTTAAAAGCCTCATGCGGAGTTTTCCCATTAGAACTTGTTACACGTAAGTAAACATTAGCAGTAGAAAAATCAAACAAAGTAAGCTCTAGTAACAATAGCCTTGAATCATTAAATTGAAGAATGAGTTTAACTGCATTTTTCTAATGTTATAAATGCGAGGGTTTTTTGAATGGATGGAGGAGGCCTACCTCCAGCAGTGGACTACATTAGGCTTATGATGATAATGATGATGATGATGATATGAATGGATGCTTGTTGACAGTTTCACAAAGGCTTCTTTCTAATGTTTTTATTTTCTTTTTTATTCATCTACTAGCATATAGAACATTACTTTCTTTGACAAGCGTTGTTTATATACACTTTTAACCATTTATTTATTTACCATCGATACTTCAGAATAGCATAGACAAGTTCGTCGCCCTTCAACTGTCAATGTACGGGGCTACAAGCGATAATATGTATTGCTCGGATTCGACGAACATTTTAGTCTAGACACTATAAAAAAACCCTTATTTCAAAAGTATCACTGTTACAAAGTTTTAGAAACAATGGACTTCAGTCCATTTTTTATCATATACAGACTTAATTTAATAATAATTTACAAGCGATTTTTTTTATATTAAAAATATTAGTAATAATTTCTCTTTTTCGAACTTTCTTCGGAAACAAATAATCAAATCTTTTCTCTTTGTAACATTACGTATAGGCAAAAGATAAACGTACTGGTAGATAATATTGTGTATAACATTAGGAACGGCTTACAAAATGAACAGAACTAAACCTTTCAAATAGATTACGCTTTCCCGAAAGGGTCAGGATACACGAGTTATACGTTTTTAATATAGAACCTTTCACTATGACCTTAGCGAACTAACGATTTGACATTAGATCATCGTCAGCCCACATACGTACACGAGGTTAAGAGCCTACCCACGAGATGACTGGGTCATGGTCAACCACACTGGCCCATTGGAGGTTGGTTGACTTCACAATTATCTTTGAATTTCCTCGTCGAGATGTGCAAGTTGCTAAGCAATGTTTTTCTTTACTGTAAAAAGGTTAGATAAATGTACATATGAAATTTGAAAATCAAACCTGAGTGCTTAGATTACAGTCCCGTCCGCTCTAGGCGCTTAGTGTTGCGGATGTACATGGGCGTCGTCGACCACGTTTGTGAACCCGCCGCTCGTTTGCCCTCTTCTCTTATAAAAAAAAAACAACAGAGCACATGACGTTCTTATTGGTTGCATTATTATTTAAAAACGTGGCGAAATCAAGTTGGCTCCTTTGTATCTGCCAAAGCATTGCCTCTAATATTATAAGGGTTATCTATAAATTTTTCGTGCCGAGTTTCTGAACTGTGAAGGCAGAGGGCGCGCTCAACCCCTACGTACCAGCCTAACCCTTGAAAACGTTATCAGGCCGAAACAATGCATGCAATTTTTCATCGCCGTACATTGTTCCGTGAATTTTCACAAAAACGTCACCTGAAAGTCGAACGATAAATACGTAAATATGCAACTTGCTTTCGAGATATTCTTTTATAAAATCCCAAGTTATTTTGGGTACGTTATAACACTATTTAGTCTATAAACTAAATATCATTGTAAAAAACCACGTTGATTTCTTTGGTATGTTTTGTTCGTACTTTTAGTAACCAATATATGTTTTGGGCATGCTTTTAGTATTGTATACTTAGTTACCCCGCAGACCTACAACACGAAAGATCGCCATCGCAGCCTATTCTACTCCTACACAGGTCTAGCTGGAACTGGACATCATGGATGACGTGGCTCCCTCTGTAGTTTATACAATTCTTAATTACGCTAGCTTTGAAGCATAGGCTTGTTAGGCCATTTGCAAGTGAAAACTAAGAGCCTATTAGTAGCTGGAAGAGATTTTTTGAATAAACACAGAAATCGAGTATTATATACAAAAAGGGTTCTAGAGGAAATTGTTTCATTCATAATAAGAAAATTAATACAGAAGGCTATTCACAATTTTCCTGTTTATTTTACATGCCGGTATCCCTTTTTTCCAATTTTTAGAACATAATTATTAGTTAAATATTTGAATTAATGTTTGATAACAAAATTCCCTTATCTTTTACAAAAAAAAAACACGTTTTTGAGCAGTGGAAACGTAGAGATAAGCTCAACACTTCAACAAAGCATTTGAAACAATAAATCAACCGCAGAATGTAAAGAAATAAAACGAAATGGTACGTAAAGACTACTGTAACTACAATGTTGTTATTATTTTATTGCATCGTACTGAGAAACGAGCTATTGCCTAAAGTTGTTAGCACTTACCGTGGTCAAGCACCTACACAGTAATACTAAAACATTTGTTCGTTGGTCGCACATTGTACTAAATACGAACATACTAAGTTCGTAATGAAACTTATTTTTTATTCTTTATGCATTTTCTTTGTACATCATGTTAAATTCGGTTAAAATTCACGTTCATTTGTTCTTGAACGAGCGACGGGAACACGGAAGTGATCGTCGACGTCCGAACGTAACACTATAGGAACAGCTGATTTGTGCGTGAAAATTCCTTTGAAAGAGATATAATGTTTTAGTATTACGTTAAGCGATTTGCTATAGATCGGGATTCTCATAATCGAAGCGACAAGATTTTTACGAGTTGCCAGTGATAAATTAATTGAATTTAAAAGATAATTGATATCTAAATAAATAAACATTGGGTTAGGTAATTTTAAACGTAAAGTTCAAAGTTCTTATTTATTGCACATGAACAAAGTCGCGGCCTACAGACAGTTTTCTATATTTTAAATTAATTTTTTTGGACTGTTATAAAACTATAAATTACGTTCGTATAAATATTGATTCACCTTGAATTATAGAGAGAATTTATGATATTTTCCCGTTAGTTGTTAGTATCGTAAAAGCAAGCGTAAAATTTATAATATTACGCGACCGTGGGTTAATTGCGTATACAGTTTCATGCTGGTGATTCCAAGAATAACATTAAAACACGTAATCTCATTTATTTATATTCATAATTAAAACTTAGAATGCAATTAATAATATTAATTTATGTATCAGGTGTTATGGGACGTATCAAATGAAAGAAAAGAAGATCGCGGACTTTCGAAGAAGATTCAGACCAATTCAGACAACGGATGAAGTTTTAGGTTGATATTAAATAGTTTAAGATAACTAGTAAATCAAAGTTTTAGTTACTTATAATTAAGAACTACCGTTTGCATTGGTACAATACATTAGAGCTTAAACTATACTGTACTTACCATACTGGGCTATAATTATAATTATAACGTGACCATCAGCAAGAGGTATTATCAACATACTAGTCCGGAATCCTGATCACATCCCTAGCGCATCTGCGTTTTATAAACTAAGTTAAAAGGTAACCATATCCATATGTTTTCTGCAATACTCCTGCATTTTCGCCACACCGGAAATTAGAGTGATAATATGTAGTTGTTTTTCAATATCCAACATAAATCAGAATGATGCACGAGTTTATATAATGTAATGTTGTTTAAATAACATAAAAATTCGTTTATGTAATTTTTTGTCTTCATTTATTTTCCATAATTGTATAATAATGTAATATAAATAGGCATTAAAAATGTTTTTGTTAATTCATTAATTTATTCCAAATATAATGAACAGGTTTTAAAATCATCAAAAGATATTATAGCGTATTTCTCCTCAACAGAAAAAAAAACACGTTAAAAACAGGCAACGTTTCGTTACACCATCGCTTTGTAAAGATTACAATTTTTTTTTAAATATTTTACTCGCAGAACAATGGAAACGGAAATAAATTTTATTTTAAGAATCTGATGTATTGATCTTCACCAAACTTGCTCAGGTCAACGATGCTATATTCGGATTATTATAGACGTTGTAAAATAGTTATTATGATAATCAAAATAAAGTCGAAATTCCTCAAACAACTTCATGACACGCCGGTTGCATTTGTTTTAACTTAATCAATTTCAATACTTTAAAACAGACATTTTCATACTTTTGTTTCTTAGACTCCTTTGAACCCTTTACTGTTCTATATTATCTTTGGCTTTTGTACTATCATTTTTTTTTCTCGTACTATCGTAGTACCTTGCCAGTTTTCCCTTGGATCGTAGGAAACCAACTAACCCACTAAGAGAATCTCTGCTCTAAAGTAAGAAACTCAAACCACTGAAGCATTTAATACGCAGCCTATTAATGGCCCCATTATAGAGATTTATGAGACAATTATTTGAAGACAGACTTCGAATTTACGACGCTTGACGATAAAGTAACGCTTCCACATGGAAAGCAAAATCACTTACCTACTAAGTGATACTATGTTTTTGTTAACATTGCAAGTAGCGCCTGTGACGGAGAAATTTGATAACCGAACAGCTAACGTGATATATATATAATGATATATAAACAATGAGATTGAATGTGGATTACTATAAATATAAAGGAAGACAGAAGAATGTATGGTATTGTGTGAAAGAGGATATGCGTAAGAGAGCACTCCGTAAGGGAGTCAAATAAGACAGTTGTATGGATGATGGATATGTATGGATAGACGACAATCTGTAAGCAAACGAGCAGACTGTCGATGACGATGATTAATATATGAGTTCTTATTTCAATCGAAGCTCTAACCTGGCATAAGTTAAAATGACATTTACGTATTTGAGTACAACACAGTCGCGGAAAAGTTTGTTAAGAAGTGTTTCACAGTAAACAAGGGTCTGCATTAAGAAAGCCCACGCGACGGTTTTATAACTTTTGACACGAGTAAGTTTTCAGGAAAAGTAAAGTTTCTAACTGAATCGCTATAGAATAAAAATAGTACTATGATACACTAGTGCCGTCTGTCAGTGTTACATAATCCTTGTTGTGCTCAAGCCGGCTTTTCATGTTTTCCTTTTATGGCATTTTCTATATCTACATCGGTTTTACGTTTTTGATGCATTGTAAAATTCTGTAGCTTATACAATGTGCTCGATATGAGAAATGAATTGTAATTTATTTCAAATCTTTTAACAAGAAGGTTTTAACTGGCATAATGCAATCAAAAATATGTTTTTTTTATCTTTTATTATTTTTTTTTTGGTTATATCTGAATATGACAGAGCACACGTTACTTCACATTTAATTATTTTCCCTCGTCCTATTTGAAACACGCCGGTTGCCGGAAGAAAGATGGCGGACACGTGCATTGTTCTGCTTTTTTTTTCTCCGGAGTTCAACGGAGATGGATTTGTTTATAAAGTAAACCGGATATTATGTTTCACTTGACGCGTTTCCCCGCGAACGGAGATCATTTATATTTCATACTGTATTCATACAATTATTACGAAAAGGGATACCTTGTTATTTTTGCAGATTTGTAATTGTGTTTTCGAGGATTCTCTTAAAGTGCCAACATGATAAAAATGTTTATATCACAGTTTACAAAAATTATATTAGTCGATAACTAGTCGTCAGTTGTGTGACGAGTAAGATTACAAACTCATTAAATGTAAAATAAAAAAGTTACCCAGTATTGCCATGGAGGTGCATTTCTGCTGTAAAGCGATTTATCAAAATGTTTTAACATCTGATGACGGAAATAAGTTGACAATTTGCGTTTGTTTGAAATCTAAGTAAAGATATTAACGTAAACGTGGTGAGGTAACATAGTGTATGAACTGGGACGTCACTAAACCGGGCCAGAGTTCAAAGCCCCATCGCGTGACATATATTTTAAAGTTATCTACTTCCGGGAAACGGAAACATTTACACGGAAAGCTTTTATTTGAACATTTTAAATGTAATCTTTTTTGTATTAAGCAATTTTTATTGCAAAAATCATCATCATAGTGTGAAATAATATGAACTGGGTATGTATAAGTTTGTTAATTGGGTTTTATTATTTAACGAGTGCATTGCAAAAAGGGGATCTTTTTTTTATAATGTAAAACACATACTTGTAAATTTATACATTGTCTTCACTGAAGAGGCGTAGCTTTGTTATGTTTGTATATATAATAATAAATGTATATTTAATCTATTATGTAAAAAAACAACTACCATTTCCTTCGGCCACGGTGAACGGTAACAATTTCGCTATTCTCTATGTAATGTAAACAAGGTGTAATAATAAATTAGTTGGCATCTGACCGCTATCTTTTATTGAGACATTTTACACTTCGTTGCGTTTATTATTGTTAGATCGAGGTGGCTATGAAAGAAAAACTAAAGAAAACTGAGCGTAAGAAAATGTGAAACAATTGAATTCGGTTTAGTTAAGATAAATTCAATCGGATAGTTTATTACAACAGATGTGTACAATCAGTAAGTTTCCAGTTATTAAGGTGGCAATAGTTAAGGGTACGATTTACCGACCACGTGGTCGAGGGTTCGAATCCCGCCATTCGACTATTTACGTAAACCATATCTAACAGAAGCCTAGAGTTTAGTTGGCATAAGAAATATTGGTAAATAAACAAAAACCTGTTAACATTAAAAAAAACTATAATCGTGAATGGAAAATATTTTACCAATCATCATCATCAGCCCATATCTGCCTACTGTTGGACATGTCTTTCCCAAATCCCCTAAAAGTATGCGATCCTCCGCCTTCCGCATCCATCGACTTCGATTTTACCATTTCAATGACACAAAAAAAAAATCAGAAAGAAATTGTAAAGCCGACCTATTTCATTAAATAAACATTCGGGTCGATCGGTATCGTCAACTAGGTCGACACTTTGTGTTATTTATAATTCCATAAACCGATACATTTCGATATGGAAATTAAGATACAATTAGTTTCAAAAATAACTCTAAATATCAATGCAAAAGACGCATTAATCATTATCCTACAAATGTGATCTAGGAAGACGACTGATATTGTAATAACTGTTACTTCATCATCAACCTACCATTTTAGGTACGTCGTGTCGATACAGTACGTATTTCTCTTCCATACATCTGACCGCCGTCATCATCTCACACACTTCTTACGCTTATCTTTCACAGTATCCATACACACCTTCTTCAGCCTCCACAGACAATCTCATCAACTTCTTTTTTCATCACTATGTTATTTATTTTAATAAAATAGTATTGTACGTTATTACTAGTAAAGCATACTTGTATTACTAGTGTTAAAGTTTTTGTAATACATTTGAATAGTTGAATTAATTAATTAAAGTATTAAAACTTTCGTGAGACATTTCACTATACTACTAAAGTGAGCGACGGGCCGCGAACGCGCCATAGCACCAATCCCACTCACCCTGAAGAAGAGCCCCCGATAGGCTCGAAACTAGTCGGCACTGACACCGATTTACAAGTGAGTTAGCCGTTTTATGACTAGTATAATTCATTAATTGATTAATTTTCAACGAACGTAAAACGTAATTCTCGTGTCATGTCATATCTCTTAGTTGTACTGTATACCGTTAAATCATCAGCCTTTTTAATAATATATTTGCAAAGAAAAATATTTTAATATCAACATTCACATGTTCGATTTTCGAAGTTCGAACGAACGCAAAAAAAACTCTAACCAGAATAAATTTCAGTATAACAATAAGATCGTTATGGAAAATGTTCTGAATACAGCCTTGATATCGGAAATCAAATTTTATAAAAACGAAATGAGGTAAATTCTAAAAGTTATACAGATTTGCATTCGATTACAGTAGATATGAAATCTTAAATCTTGAAGTTACGGATTATTTTTTTTTTCACATAACCATTTCAATAAGTCGACAACGCAGCTATAATATGGAAATTACTTCACATTCAAATAAATATTACTTAATTAAAGAGTTAAGTATAGAAGTATAGATATATCCGAAGGTATGTTTTATGTTGCTTTTTTTTAGGTTATTATTTCATTATAGCTTAAACAAGAATACGTAAATCTCATCGTAAGCGCTTCAATTGAATTTTCTTAAATCACATTGTAATTAGTTCCATACTTTAGCGCAATATA
>JAODUI010000013.1:2944490-2989089 GCA_027563995.1 Papilio gigon
CAAAGGAAACCAGAACTTTCATGATCATTTCCTAGAAAATTTAATGTTATCCTCGCACGATATACCCGAGCATACTAGATGTAAGCGGGGGTGGTCGGACGTCGGTAGAGGCGGCGCTATCTCGGCACGCCGGCGCCGAGTTTGCAATCCGCGTGCTGAAGATGCGGGGCAGCGCTCTGTCCGTGTTGCCGCAACTGACCTGCTCCCTCACCGCCCTCACACATCTTGACATCAGCGATAATAGAATCTCTGATCTGCCCTCTGAAATATGTCGGCTCACACAGTAGGTACTTTTG
This sequence comes from Papilio gigon, assembly GCA_027563995.1. Taxonomy (NCBI): domain Eukaryota; kingdom Metazoa; phylum Arthropoda; class Insecta; order Lepidoptera; family Papilionidae; genus Papilio; species Papilio gigon. The sequence continues at coordinate 2,944,787 of JAODUI010000013.1, forward strand.
GTTACTACAATTCTTTAATAGATACAGATTATGAAAGACACACACCTACTACTACAACGAATAGATAAATGATACCTTAAACAGTTCCTTACTTTTATGCTAAATCTACACTTAGGGCCTGTTCAAGGGTCTATTTAATGTCTTTGAGAACGGCAGTGACGTATTTAACCTTAAGGGTATAATGTTCCACGATAACTGTCGATATTGGAATCAATAATTTATCATTTAATATTAATTACACTTGTATCTGTTAAAAAAATTTCAACCTTGAAGCTGTTTGTTAATGAGAAAATATTTAAAAATCTATTAGCCCTGTAAAAATAGGTACAGATTACGTTTAAATCAACGGTTAATGAAACTGAGAAAATAGTAAGTAATAAAATGTAAGCATGTATGGAAACACTTGGCATGTTGTTTGAGCACATCTGTATTATATCTCAGTACGTGGCCATTACAGATTCCATTTGTTAACGCTCGGCTGACGGACCGAATCGCACCGTGCCTTTCTGCGAAGCGTCAGACTTCGTTCTCTTGTATTAGAATTAAGATTAATTCAAATTTGTCTTAGATCAGATTTAAAACAACAGAATTTTAATATACCCTACTTATATAAAGCTAATTTACTAAAGCGAGTTCGATTTTATCGTGGACAATTTCAATTTCATATTTATTGAATCAACGGTATCAGCTTATTGCCTATTCTTACGTTAGTACCTATATGTCCCCGTAATTACTACGAGGTTTAAAGAGGAAGAGAGGAAATGTAGTTTTGTATATTTGAACATATAAAATCAGTAGTTTTCTATAAGTAACTTATTGATATACGTAGGGACCTTCATATGACTGGTTCTAGTTCAGTATTAAGATGCAAGATGAGATCTTGTCGCGGTGTTAAGTGACGTCTGTCAATTCGCATCAAAGTTAACCTACAAATGCGATCGTCACAGTGAATTGATAAGCGGTGCTAAGTTTCCGTTGTGTGCTAATTTTTTTTTTTAACCCAGTGCAGGCGTACGTGTACCAAGTACCACATTATCTACATCTGTGCGCCGAAGCGTGTCAAGTTACGTTCACTTTGCAGTATCATTCGCGCAATCCTTGTTGAGTAACACATGATATTTCAGTGTCTTAAATCCTTTATATTATGTACACAATTTTATCTTAACGTTAAAATAAAATAAAAATGTCGCATAATTTACGTTAATCTTAGTTTTAAAATATTCTTTGATGCGAGACCTTTATAATGTAAATTGTATTGCTATGCAGTTTTCAGACGCGACTCTTTGCCGAACAAACGAATTGAATAGCAACTAATTCTTGAGACTGGAGAAGGAAATATAAGGCAGTTTACATTACCCGAGAGTAGCGTTATAGAGAATGCTCCTACAGTTTGTTCTGTCGAGCGTGGGGCCATAATCCACTCTTTCCCTCCACCTTTCTTACCGCTCTGTTATCCAAGTCTATTCGACCTTAGTAAACGTCCATCTGCACCGTTGTCGCCTTTAAATCTAAAAAAAAAACTAAGTTCATTGAAAAATAATAGACATGAATAGGCGCATGATTAAATCATGCATTGTCCACGACTTGTGAATTGTGCTTAAATCCCATTATTACTTGGAATCCGCCATTTCCGTGCGTGCGTTTTGCGAATAATGGTAAATGAGTAATTAGCGATTGAATATCTTAACTTGAAATCTTGAACCATTTGTTACCTAAGTAATACTTTAGTGGCAGTAACTACATAATTAAATGTATATTAGTATGATTCGCTTGTATGAAATAAGATACTATTTCCAAAGACGTATCTCACCAGGAATGAAGGTTTCAATTCATGTACTGATTTATCTCCTCTAGGAATATCTCTGTATATAGGGTGACAACTTTAGTTCTGTTGGTTAAAAAATGCACAGACATTGATGAAACCGTGTAATATAAAAACATGAAAGGGCTGTTTTTGCTGACGTCCAAACTTATGAACAAGTATGTAACTTGCATAACTACCAATGTATTAATCGTTTAAATATCTACATAGATAAAATACACGCGAAATATTCAAGCGATAATGACTTCGATTGTTATGGCATTGCGCCTCGTTGCCAAAGACGTGTGGGCAGTGGTGCGACGCGGACGCCTGCGGTCAGTCTCGCAACGTGTGTTGCCAACATAATGTGTACCTATATGTTGGTAATTAATGGTGTTTATGCTTAATTCTTGATAAATAATGGACTCAGTTCGTATAGTGAGTTGTGTGTGTTTATAAATTTGTGTAACTATGAAAGGTATTTTTGTGATATTTTATAAAAGTTTATAATTATCTCGGTTATTAATTTTTTGTTACATTCAGTGACAAGACATGTTAAGATGAAGTGTTAAGTTAATTTTGTTCCTCGGCATATTTGTTTTTTAATATCATATTACGATTTTCAAAAAAAAAATAGTTTTATTCTTACCAAAAATATTTACAATAAATTACAGTAACTTAAAGTTATGTATTTCCTTGACTTTTTTTAATTTCCATTTTAACGTCGTTTAAAAAAGCTTATTAAAGTAAGAACTGTATGCAATATTCTCTCTTTATTCGTATAGATGTATATTTCTAATAGGACACATAGAATGTGAAACTTGTACACTTTTTGTTTAATTAAAACACTTTAATAACTTTTCACGGTTTGTAATTTTGGAGGGCAAATATTAACATTTGCCATTCACCGCCGCTAAACTTACAAATAATGAAACTGTACTGTTTTTAAACTTATGCAATATCGATAAATCTAGCATTTCACAACACTAGACAAGAATATACTAATTTATAATTTCAATCATATATATAGTTTTGAGGGATCGGATTGAATCACCCCTAATATAGGGTAGGTTCCGAGCCACCTAGTAGGGATGTATGAGCTGATGATGATGACGGATTAAAGTATAACAATATTTTGACTTTTTCTTTTTTAGTAAATTTCCTGCTTTAAAATATCTGTCCGTTATTTTATTAACAAAAGAAGGTATGCAATACTTTGACATTAGTGATTGATGATCTTTTTAGATTAGAGGAGCTGCAAGTAAGCGACAACGAACTAAAATCCCTGGACTGCGTGCTGAGGTTGCCGCGACTCCGCACCCTGGTCGCCGTCAGAAATATGATCACGAGCTTCGAGGTGAGTCATCGTATCATACTTGTCTAACATTTTAAACTATCAACAATATGAATTATGATCGTAGTTATTTTGACATCAATCTTAAAGTGATATTTAAAAAAATATTCTTATGTAGTAAATGTGACGATGTCGTGTATTAATGTAAATTAAATTGATGTTAGACGTAGGGACGTTAAACATTATCGTTTGTGATATTTCAGAACTCGAGACAAATGGGAACTGAGGACGACAATCGGACCCAGCATCGCGCGCCGCTGACTACTGTCGATCTCAGACACAATCGATTGAAGGGGAGCATTGTGCTGGGGAACTATGAAGTAAGTTTTATTGTTTTAAAATAAAAAGTCTTTGCCATTTAACTCTTCTAACTTAAGCAGGAACTTAGGTAGTGTTTGATGATAATGAAACGTCAGTTATAAATGTAAAGTGAAAATAATAATGTTGCCGAGAGCTATTAGAAGACTAGGCACAAATCATATGAAGCTGTCCTGAAGATTAAATTGTTTATTGATTTTTTTTAATCGATTTGATCCAGATGTAATTATTCAACTTTTATTTCCAGCACTTAGTAACATTAGATATATCTCACAACTTTGTCGAAGTGTTGGTGCTTTCTGCGCTTCGTGGCCTGAGGGAGCTGTACGCGTCGCACAATGCCTTGCAGCATCTAGCGTTGCACGGTGGTGCCCTAAGAATTTTACGAGCCCCTCATAATCGTGAGTTTGACGTTTATTACAAAACTAGTTCAGCTTCTCAAATTATACTATCAAGAAACCGTAACAATTTAATCAAAAGTTTTAGCAATATACTCTGACCGATCCCAGAAATCGTATTAAATGACAAAACATACATTGTTATATTTAATTTCAGAAATGGAGACGTTGACAACGAGCGTGCCGCCAATCAATTTAATAGAAATAAACGTCTCACATAACCGTTTGACTACACTGCCGCAGTGGCTCAGCGGGTGTTCCGACCTTACGACCTTACATGCCAGTAATAACTATCTGACCTCGCTACCGGAACATTTGTTCTGCAGTGAACTCTCTAGCCTTAGTAACTTACATCTAGCTCATAATAAAATATCAAACATACCTTCGATGCCTCGCTTAAGATCACCCTTAAAAAAACTGTTACTACACGACAACTGTATTCAAACATTACCAGAGAACTTCTTCTCAGTGTGTGACAGATTAAGTATTCTAAATTTATCCAATAACAGACTCAGTCGATTACCCCGGGCGAGAGGACCGCCATCGCATTGCTTAGAGCGTCTCTATTTAACAGCAAATTGTTTAACAGACGATGTCGTGGACGTAATCATTGCATTTCGACGGTTAAAAATACTTCATCTGGCGTACAACTGTTTAACGAGTTTACCTGACAATTCATTTAATTTTTGGCTTGAAATCGAGGAACTGATGGTTTCCGGCAACTGTCTAACAAAACTTCCTGATAATTTACCGCAGCTAAATAACATACGTGTAGTACGTGCACATTCAAACAGATTACGATCAGTACCTATGTTCGCATGCAGTGCATCCGTTAAGATATTAGATTTTGCTCATAATGAACTTGACACTGTGGATCTAAGGCTATTGGCTCCGAAACAATTAAAATTCCTCGATATATCCTGCAACAAGAAGTTGCAAGTTGATCCTTCCCAATTCACATCTTACAGATGCCAACGACCGTTAAGCTTGGTTGATGTTACTGGTAGAAACTCGTTGCCATGGTCTCAGAAAAGTGGATATCATGAAGAACTAAATGGACTTACGCCATGGAGTACGGGATTTTCTGAATGTCCAAATAAGGCATTACAATTATCCTGTGCTCAAATTCGACTGCCATCATTTTGTAACAAGGAAGGCCTCTTTGCTATAATCGACGGTGAAACTGACACAGAAGTTCCAAGAATTTTACAATCAAGTTTACCTGGCTTGTTGTTAGAAGAAAAATCAATTAAAGAAACTGTCAATGAATATATGAAATATGTAGTACTGTCGGCTCATAGAGAATTAAAAGAGAAAGGACAGAAAAAAGGAGCTTGTCTGATTATGGGTCACCTAACACCGATTACTCAACCTGAAAATGGATTTGGAACTACTTCTAAAAGATATAACATGAGGCTTGCTAATGTCGGTGATACCCGTGCTGTGTTAAGCAGACGTAATGGCCCCTTAAGTTTAGGCATAGAAAACAATAAGCGTTTAGGTTACTCCTCTCGTTATCCAAATACAGTCCCTGATCCAGACGTCATTCAAACTATCATTAAAGATGATGACGAATTTTTAATTTTAGGAAATGGCACATTTTGGAATGCTGTCAGTGTTGAGGCAGCAGTGTCCGAAGTACGCGCCGAAAGGAATCCTGTCCTAGCAGCAAAGCGATTACAAGACTTAGCCCAAAGTTATGGAGTAGAAGACTGCATATCCATTTTAATAGTACGCTTTGATACAAACGGTAGATCCGATGTAGATCTATTAATGAGAGAATTGAGACAAACAATTACAACAAGTAAATCTGTGTGTAGGCCTGACTGTTGTTGTTCCAGATTGGAACATTGTTGTCATTCTATTACTCCACCTAAACCTAGTAGCGATCGGTCATCGCCGAGCGGTCAAAGTGATCTTCCGCCTATGGAGATTGTGAGTACTCAACATTACGCCAGTGTGCGATCACAGAATAGAGCTTCTGATCGAAAAAGTCGCGGCGGGGTCGCTCGAGCTATTAGAGTTCGAGTAGAAGAAGAAAAAGAAGAAGAACAGAAAAAAGATGAGGTACCTTCATCCGAAGAACAATTCAAATGCTGGGAGTATATGCTTGAACAAAACACTCAAATGTTATTCGACAAGGAATTGGACAATTTATCTAAGGGGATTAAATCGAACGTGGGCACACTTAAAAACTTAAAAGGATTATCAGGTAGTAGCCCGCAGTTGCACCTAGCTGGTAAACAGTCGAAGGGTGTTCCTTTCCTCTCTAAACATTTTGGTAGCGCTCGTTCATTTGGTACGGCACTCAAACCGGAATTGAGATTTGGTTCCGGTAGGGTACCGAATGGCGGACCCAATGCCGCATATTTTGGTTCTCTTCAAAGACTGATGCCTTACCATTTAGAATACGACTTTGCTGTGATACAAGAAAAGGGAGCCCAATCACAAGAATCCTTAGACTTAGAAGGACGTATGCAGCAATATTGGGGCGTGGCTACCACGGAACTGTAAATGAAAAGGCATAATAAAATTGTAAATAAAATCGTCATAAATTAGCATAATAATATTTATGTACCATTTATCTCTCGACTAGATTTTTTTTTGCACAAAGTGTTATATTTTTGTGAACTTATAAATAAGGTTAATGTCTATGTATAATAATATAAGTTTTATTTACAACATTGTGATAGTATCTATATTAAATATTATCTCTTAATTAAACAATCATATAAATAAAATATTATTTTAAAGATGTCTTAATTATACTTAATATCAAATAGTTTTAAGTACACAGATGTTACTAATAATATTTAATAACTAACGATGTTATTGAAATATTATTGTTTTTTGGATGCTTTTGATAACTCTGATTGCAACATATACGATCACATACAATAACACATAACAAGTAATTTACATAGTACGAAGTTATTTACACACCATAATTAAGTTATACACATTTATTGTGTTATATTTATTTTACATTGTTTTATTTACAAGTTACATTAATGTTTATTAGAACACAACTAAAAGTGTGTGTTTTAATTTATTTTCTTCTATCGGTTATACATCATGATATCTTAATACAGACACAATTGTAAATGTAATCAAAGTAGGTACTGGTATTGATTTGTAAAAAGAATAAGACAATGGAAATTAGTCCAACCCCCCCCCCCCCCACTCCACTTCACACAGTCATATAAACCAATTACTATCACGAGGAAAAATATACTTTAATTTAAACACTAGCTGACTCCGCGAACTCTTTCGCCTTAAAGGCAATAAATAAACAGATTTTTGAATTTATTAGGCAATACAAAAAAAACATTTCCTCGGAAAAAAAAAACGTTTGTATGGGAAATGGAAAAAGGCTATTTTTAAGGCTTTCACGGGGTTTTTCTATTTTTTGTCACCTTTTAAACCTTCCTTAGACCTCCACGAACATTCCAAGACCAAGATAAGATAAATCCGTTCAGCCATTCTCGAGTTTTAGCGAGACTAACGAACAGCAATTCATTTTTATAGATATAGATTACTTTTGAAACTATAAAATTATGTCTAGTAACAAATCCATCAGTAACAAGACAAGTCTTTGTACTGAAAGTCAATAAGCATATCAAAGGTTAGATACAGCCAATATTTTATCGTGTAAGGCCATTCGATTCCTACATCATCCAGGTAGCTTGACCGTACTCCGATTTGTTATTTTCATACGTGATATCTGTAACCATAAATATTACCATTTTTTATGACATATATTATTCAATTCTCGTCTGTATCGAGGTGCTCGGGAACACACTAAGGTAGTACTGACTAATCCATCAGCAACGCTGTCCCAGTCAGAATTGGTTAACTTCACAATGATATTATAAAAATGAAGTTAATTTAATCAATTCGTAATTTTTTTTTTAATTTAAAGTACCAAAATTTCGACAACTTCAGGTCCTTAAAGAAGCGAGTCTCTTTCTCAAAGGTCAGTAACGCTTTGTAGTTCTTTTAGTGTTACGGATGTCCAGTGTCGATGATCACTCGTTTGGTCCTTTCTTTTATAAAAAAAAAAGGAGTTCACCATGACCAAGACCCACGAGCTGCCACTGAGTGTATCATTATCCTTCACCGTAGGTAAGGCGAATAGATCTTTAGAAGAAGTCTTCTCCGGTGTCAAAGCACAAAAGAAGCTTAGCCTAAATCAACGTTAACCAAACAGGAGGGCTCCCTGGAGAGACGAAATCGGGAAATGGGCCTACTCAAATCTTAAGGATTGGACTCTCATGACTTCTTGACCCAATTAAACTACTCTGAGATGGCGTGAGCGTATTATAGTCTGATAATAACGAGAAAGTTAATCCATAGACTAAGTTTTGTATTGTAAATTTAAAATATAATCTTTGTTACGTCGTAACTACAAAATGGCTGTACAGATCTTGACGTAATTTGTAATATAGATAGAACACAGCTTGCGATAGAATCTAGATTACTTTATAAAAAAAAAACAATGGATTCTAAAAATTGGTTCGCATTTCCTAAATGTCTATTTTTATTTTCTATGAACTTAAAATTCACGTGGACCAGATCGCAGTCAATAAGTAATCTCGCATAAATTAACTTTAACTGTTCAAAATCTAACTGTAAATCATTGCCTTTATCATGAAACGATCATCCCTTACTGGAGCTCAATATATTTACTTTATAAAGTCACTTTCGAACGTTATATTATTTTGAGAAAATTTACATCTCCCAACAAGGTTTTACGATAAGCCGCTTATTGCCTCATCCCTGAGTGCCCTTTATTAAAATGATTTCACAAGTTGATTTCGTTACGCGCCGATTCGTTAATGTTGTCATGGCAACGGTCAATTTATTTAATAAAAGTTAAAATTCATTTAAAAAGCTTTGAAGTATGAAAGCTGTTGAGACAATGAAGGGTTGGAGTAACCAATTATTATGTCCCCTTTGCTTTTAGTTATGAAACAGTATCTGTGTTAGTTGTCAGTCGGAATTCAATTTGTTTAACAATTTGACATTGTTGTTTTTTATAAGAGAATGAAATGGACAAGAATACTGTTGTACAGTGTTTCTACTCTACAGTTTTCTATACTAAAAACTATGGTAAATGTAACCACGTAATTGTCAATTTTTCTTCTTTTCAGAAAACTAGGGACTGATCGACATCGGATGTAGGCTCTATGGTACCTTTCATCCAAATAGACGCGGGCAAAATCCAATTTCAATATAGGACTCTAAATGTGATAGGTTATTCTAAAAGATCGCCGAATAGAAAAAGCCGGCTACATACTCTCTGGTTTCATCTATATTCATACTTAATTGTAATTGTATGGAAATTGCATGATTTGCTCATTTCGTAAAGGAAGAGCCATAAATAAGATTTTTAAATTAATGCCTAGTATTTTAAATATCTACTTTTTTTTTGTTGACAATTTATAAAACAATAAGCAATCTATCCTTATCCACGTTACAATATCAATTCCTTTTTAAATCGATAAAGTAATTTTGATGCGTAGGCTTCACAAAATCATTCTATGAATATTCTACAAGGTTTGCGGTAAAGGTCATGTTAAAAAACCGATGACCGATGTTTACTTTGGGTTATATTTTCTGGGGTTGTTATAAAACAAAGAAGATATTGGATAAAGAGTTACCGACTGGTTAAACAAAATAAGGAACAAATTGAGTTATTATGCTAAAATTGTATATATTTTCTATTTTTAAAAATTCTATTGTAATAAGATTAGAGTGCAAATTTGTAAAAAAATAACTTTTATAACAAAGAACCTATTTATTCATCACCATCATCATTATCAGCTTTATGTTGTCCACTGCTGAACGTAGGCATATAATTCCTATGTACCTTTAATTTTTAATTAAAGCGCAAATAGCCTAATTATTAAGGGTACAGATTTATGAACGCGTCGTCGAGCGTTCGAATCCCGCCATTCCATTATTGTAAACCATAGCCTAGCATAAGTTTTTGGCATAGTTAGAATGGTACAAAAAATATTTATGTACAAATAGGTTCATAATGTCATGTCATATTTTCTTGTAATTTTAATGTTCATTTTCATGCATTTGACAAGACAAATGTTTCCTTCACTAAACTAATAAGATGATATTACATTTTTTATCTTGCCGGAAACGAAAATAAAGAATTGTTTATTAAGTGACATGACATTACATTTACTGATATTTATATATTAACATAGTTATTAAATAAAAACGTAATTATATACAACATAGTAATAGTCATAATATGATATAAAGGTAAAATTACATATGTATTTGACTATTTAAACAAAAAGTTTTTGTAATATTCAAACAATAGAATACATTTTAATCTGACAATGTTTACAATCTTACTACATCTGCTACATCCAGAATTTAATTAGAAGTCCGTGTCAAAACTGCCAGTCATAAAACAAAAAACAACAAAACTGCCTTTCACTTGGATTCGGTCAAAGCCTGCCGTCGGCTTTATTACGTACAGGAAAGACGGGAATGTTCTCTATTAGAATTTCCTTTCATTTTAATACAGATATTTTCAATTATAACGTAAATAGATTACGTCAAGAATGATAACAATTAAATGAAGTTAATAAAAAAAATAATTATGTTCGAATTTCAAAATATGAAAAACAAATGAAGATTTCATTGTTGTTAATTAACAATATAAAAGTTTTAATTAACCTCCTGTCAGTCGAATATAAAGTTGCTCATCTACTATTATTAGTAAAACGCTAACGGGCTTAGCTTTCGATACTGACCTAAAAGATAATGACAAAACTTGTCAAAAACCGTTAATCAACTTGTAACCCTCAATCGTTCGTTTTAAATATCAGTAAACTCGAACTAAACATTTGTTGAAACTTAGTTTGTAATTAACAACTAGGTCGCTCTCCTTAATGAAGCTGTGGGTAGTCAAACAAAAACTAACAAAGCGTCGATACCTTTGAACCTCATCTCTCCTTTATTTACAATGTATTGGACCTATAAACAAGGTTAATTTAGTAATTAAACAATTATTTTGTCTCATTACAGGTGTGTTGCAGAATAGCTAATGGATACAGTCTTTGACTTAGTCACGTGAGCCATTTAACAAGCCTAGTATATTTAACTTTAGTTCCTATTATTAGCGTGATTGCGCCATGGTTCACCATTGGTGTCGTTGTTCTAAAATCCTTGTAACCAAAACTCTGTGTTGCCAACACAACACGGTTATTATGCCTAATATTAAGTAATATTATGTCCGTAATGATGACCAGATATAGTTTATTAATAATGAAGATTTATTAGCAATATAAATCATGTCATTAATTGTTCCCGAAACTCTGAATGAGAATCGTAACTTTTTATCTTAGTAACCTCCCAGGGATTTACTGGAGAGGAAATTATGACGGCAATTCGCTTTTTATTTATCTTACTGCAATACTCAGTCCAATTATTACTTAAACGGTATTTTTTTTTTCTTTACAGCTTTCCTGTTCTATTTCAGGGTTCATCACCAGGTATCGAACAGCACAAGTCAAATGAACATAATTTCTTTTGAAAAAAAAAACAATGTCTTCGTTCCTCTTATTGTAAATTTATTAGTAAGGACCACACTTAGTGATAACTTAACGACTCTGTGACAACAACGATTAATAAAAAAACAACCAAGTTACAAGATTAACGTTCTCGGTAAAAGAATTTTGTAAATCGTTTCCGTTTTTTTTTGCAGGAGAAATAACAGACAATTCAATAAGGTTCACGATAAATTAGGGGGAGAATTCTGTGAATGATCTCGACAAGAAAATAATTGAAATGAAGCTAATTTATTTTCCTGACGTATCCCTTCACTGGATTTCGATTTCGTACTCTACAACAAAATAAGGGAGGCAACTGAACGTTTATTTAGAGAAGAACTAATTATAGAATTATATCCCCTTTTACCTTCTACTACTACTACAACTTTCAGTTTTAACTGAACAGTGAAACTGTAAAGTTGAAACTTATGTATGTAGGTACAATTTTACTGACTCCGCCAAAGTGGGTCTTGGCCTCCGACACGAGAGATCGCCAACGTCGCCTATCCTGCACTGTCTCTTGCCAGTCGCTCGCTTGGAGCTCGCGCAGATCCAACTCTGTAGCGTCTCGCCAGCGGTATCTGGACCGGCCGACAAGTCGGCCATGATGTTCGGTTCACTCACCGACCTATCTTTAATATAGGTATAATTTTACCTGTCAGTTTTTTTTTCACTTGATCACAAAGATGATCATCGTTGTCCATGAACATCTGCAATACAGAAGGAGCCAGCCCTTAAGAAAGATGAACCCTCAATAAACTTACTAAAGTTTTACATAAATATGTAAAGTTTGACTGCTCGGTTACAACTTGAAATGTGTTGCGAGTTTCATAACAATAAAAAAATACATTTTAATATTACTTTAATGCAAAACACAGAAGTATTTTTTTTAATTAATAGGTCAGAGGTCTATTTATACTCTGTTACGCTCGCCGTGAAGTTTTTAATTAAATATACAGAACAGTGGTAGCGGGCAACACTTTCATGCGCCGCACCGCTACACATTTCTGCATCGCGCTCAAACTCAAATACTTTAAGCGATTTCCCGACGGACGCGGAAACACGGCCGGCCTTTTTAATTCCCCATTATTTTAAAACTTACCCCCAACTTGACATTCATATATTTCATTTATTATGACACCACATTACAAAGTCAAAGAATTTTAATCTAAGTTACCTTACAAACAAGTACATGTAAAAAAAATTACATTACAATAAACGTTTTTAAACAATTTCACATTTATAATCACAGGTTTTTAATAATAAACAATATTGTATTTTCAATTTAAACACTGAATCGATCCAAGTTTAAATCCATAGATGATAAATTACATTACCAGCAAATGACATTTTCAAAGATCATTTCTCATTTCCATTGATATCGTCTATGTCTATTTGTATATTACAAACGTAAACTTGCAGATTAAAGTGCAAATTTCAAACAAACAGAAATCAACGATTATTTCGTTATACGCTGAATTAGCATAGAACAATCTAAAGGATCCCTACGGCCTTGGTTTAGTTTGTAGTCTTTACTTTTTATCTTCGCCAAAGAAAGGTTTCAAAAGATACCTCCATTTCCTTTCCATTTATAAAAGTAATATTCATAAATTGTAAAAGATGTTGTTATCACATTTACAAGCATTAACCCAGATATGTTTTCTAGAAATCTTTGGTTGCGTGCTCATTGTCAAATTTGGGCGAGTGCCCGAACCGGCTCGTGATATTTTCCAGTGCCTCCTTAATTATGTTAAAAATAACACTGTTGCTTGTTACTTGTTTGGACACAAAATTGTGAAACACATATAAAAACTAACCGTCTCCTTTTATTTAAAAATAGAATAGTTATGATGTTCTATTATTTCTTTTTCGACAACGAATTGTTTATCACATATTTAAATCACAATTTTGTTTAAAGTTTTGCATAACATTTGTAATAATTAACCAAAATATGGCATATGCTAAATAGAACGTTATCTTTTCTGGGCCGTTCGAAATATTTGAAATTACATCGGACGTTATCTCGCGCGTGCATAACATCGCAGTTGGAAACTAGTTAACGTCCGTTTCGAGATAAATAGAATTCCATGTACGCATGTCAATGTAATCCCTGTTACGGTTAATTGGAAACGGCGATAGTTCGAACTCTGGTGTTTACATACCGTGTCGTTTCTACGACGGATTTAATCTAGTTCCGATTATTTGAAATACGTTAACAATTGCTTTACAGTCTCTCGTTGCTTTTATATTACGCTTGTATCGTATATTCTATTATAAGGGAATTTTTTGTAATATTTTTGTTTTTTTTACCCTGGAACATGCAGTTAAATGAATGTGGTATTGTATGTATGTAAGCTTCATTTTGTTTGTGTGAGGTTTCAGTCTATTATTCCTTTGCAGAGTGTCATTGAGGTGTAGCCAATTAGGTTTTTTAGTTCTTAAATAGACAATTTATATTTTTACGGTAAATAATATATCTGAAGTTTATGTAGGTATATTAAATTATATTGTTAATAATAACTGTTTTTTTTTTTCTTTAAATAAAATTGAAACTTGAACAACAATGGCGATTCACAAGCTAATTATGAGATTGTCGAACAAATTAGAGTACTACAATGGTATAAATTCTGTCGTAAAAAAGTTTAACAAAGCCGTAAGTGGCTTAATTCAAACAGAGTTGCTACTCGCAAAGCCCTTAACATTTTGAAGGCTCTCAAAAGCTTTCGTTTTTTATGATTTTCTAAGAGATTTAACACACTTGAAAGGGTAAAGTGCAGAGCAAAAAGTTTTATATATAATGAAGTGTGTGATATTTTTTAATTTTTCGTAACACATTCATATAACATAGAAGATTATGTGAACATAACTCTGTCTACCCCTGCTGTTTGCGGGTGTTTTTATAAAAAAAAACGGTCACAAAAACGTAACGCTAGAATTCTATTTAGGTTCATCAAATATTTACAAAGGTAACGAATGCATTTTATATTTACCTTTGATCAATATTCCATTTGATTGGATAGAACCGTAAAAACGTTTTTCCGTCTGTTGCACGTGGCTCGATTCAGACAATAATGTTGGCGTGTTATTTGCCCTCGCTCGTACAAACATCTTCACAAAGGGTTAGCATAATCAACATACAAAGGAAAACTAACATTGACTCCTTTTATATCTAATGAATCTTGTTGTTAACGCCTACGTTAACATCAACGTCAACGTCAACGTCAACGTCAACGTCAACGTCAACGTCAACGTCAACGTCAACGTCAACGTCAACGTCAACTTCAATTTCAACTTCAACTTCGGCGTGTACACCCACACCTATGTCTATGCAAACTTCGCCTACAAGTCTAAACTGACGCCTACGTCTAACGTCTAGAGTTCACCTTTTACGTCTAAATTTAAAATCACCCCGGGTAAAATACTTGATACTTCCCAGTAACGTAGAATATGCGGTCTCGTGTTTTCTTATCCAATGTAATTTGCTCTGAATTTACAATAAGATCGAACGAAGCACAAATGGTAAAGCCGAAATGTTTTGTTCGCTGAGTTTTTTTTTATCTTTAACAGTTTAGTTTTTTATCTTTAACAAAACTACTTTTACGTTAAATTTGGTTTATTTAAATCGTACTAGTCCCTCATTATTCCAAATTCGAATGTCATTTATCAGCATAGTTTTTTTTTAATTTTATTTCTAATTAAAAATAGTTTGACGCACTTCTCCACATAACCTTTAACTATGTCATTCCATTTCATCTGTTCGCTTAATTTCCTTAAAAAAGGCTACAAAGTTTTCTCTTCATGTATGCAATAGTTATTTTTACATCTCTACGAATGTTAAAATTAATATTAAAAAACTAAACTAATTCATCGATTAACTTATACAACGTTTTATAATCAAATAAAACTTTAACATTTAAACAAAACATTTACTAGAATTGGCAAAGCAATTGAAGTTTGTTCGACTATTTCCTGGTATCGTAACAAAAACTGTGCAACCGCAACTAACAACAGTAAGTGACGCTAAATTAGTTTCCAACTGAGACTTAGGTCCCCGATCTAAACGCTGAAAGCTTTTCAACTTGCAATTTTCTATGAAATTTTAATACTTTTATAGACAACTTTATCAAATACTGTAATCTCGACTTTGTTATAAAGAAATCAAATTAAAAACTCTATAAATTTAAAAAGAAAGGCTTTATAATCTTGGTCTGATATTTATAACCTTAATATGAAATTGATATTTCATTTTTTTTAATAAGAGAAGGGGGTAAACTTGCGGCGGGATCACAATGGTGGTCGTCGACGCCTATAGACATCCGCAACACTAGAAGAGCAGATACGCCTGCCTTTGAGACAGAGGTACGCTCGCTTCTTGAAGGACCCTAAGTCGTACTAGTTGGGAAATACCGCCTGGGACAGACCGATCCATAAACCAGATGTGCGTTTCAGAAAATGGCGTGAGAGCCGCACAGTCGAGGATTGCCAGCTATCCAGGTGGTGTAGATGGAAGCGGTCGGTCTGTCCAGTCAGAACTCAGCGGAAGAAATTGTTCTAAACAATTTCTGTCAGGAAATATATTATACCAAGATAGGTTTAAGAAAAGACATAAAGAGAAACAAGCCAACGCAACAACAATACGACAAGTATGTTGTGACAGTTCTTCACACTGACAGGAACTGATCTGTCATGATCTAGTCAGATTTAAGCCAAACGACTCGGCCAACTTCGACAGGCTATAATAATGTTCGAGATAATATCAAATTGAAAATAAGTCTTACTGTAAAAGATAATCTTCAGTTGAAAGAACTCTCTTAACAAAGTTTCAATTTTAAGAATTGAGTTTTCGAGAATTAATCTTTTCCTAATGGAACGAGTGATAAAAGATGCAATTTAAGATATAACTCCGACGTTCTCGGTTCAACGAACATCAAGAGCATTTCGAGGAGTACGTCGATAATGTACTTTCGTACTCACCTGATCTGTTGCAGTATAATTTAAAATTTACAATAGAAATTCTATTCTATTTTCTTCTAAACTATTAAAACTTTCGTGAGACATTTCACTAAACTACTAATAAAAACGGCTAAACTCACATGTAGATCGGTGTAGGTACTACTATTTTCTTCGTTTATAAATATTTAAATAAACAATAATTTTAATTTAAGCGTCTATAGCCTAATGGTCAAGGGTACGGATTTCAGATCACGAGGTCGAGAGTTCGAATCCTGCCATTCGAGCATTGTCGTTAACCATATCCTAGCACAAGCTTTTAGCTTAGTTGGGGTAGTAAAAGAAATAAACTTACTAAAAATTAACAAAAATCTCCTATTTAAAAAAAAAAACTAAATATTACTTTTAATAGTTTTTGTTCTCAGCTCATCATACGTCCCCATTGAGGGGCTCGAAGCCTACCCTGTTAAGGGTGACTAGGCCATACTTATAGTCACAAAATTAAATGGTGTAAAATTAATTGTAATTTGAAAATAATTTTATTTTCTAAATCAAACACGGTTTAGAATCTATATGATTTAAATAATAACATTTACATAATTTGTTTCGGCTGTGAGATCTCCGGGTAACGTAAACCGAACGCAACGTCTAAGGATTCGTTGACCTACAAAACTAACATGAACTATTCAGTAAGCTACAAACTGAAATCGTGTTGTCTGCAGTACATACAATATTAAGATGTTTGAAAACATAGAATATTGAATACAACGAACGCTTGATGGATTATAACCAACTAACCAATTTGTTTTAAATTATTTTTTAGGAATACGATATATTTTAGGTAACAAGATAAACAAAAGGCATGTTGGCAAAACATCTGTTAAGTTTAAACCTTGTTGATAATATTCCGAGAGAGGTCGCTCCGTTAATTTAGGGAAGTAAAATGGTCGCTTACTTGTTAGCCATCTTTAACTATAAAAAAAATAAACAAAGCGAAAGCAGGATTACAGTGAATTGAACGATTGTTTAACATGCGATTAACAGCGAACAATCACGTCTTTGTCATATTTTCACGTATCACGTCGTCACGTCCGTAGTTTCGGACACGTCGTGTTCGGGTCCTTCTTCAGGACGAGTGTTTCTTTTGTTTCCTCGCGATGACGTCACGCGATGCACTGAGCATTAGTCATATAATAAATAGTTTATAACAATACCACATTGTTTAGAAAAACAATTCTTCAACTATTCATATGATTATAAAAGTCTCAATTCAGATCAGTTTAAATTTAGTACAATCTCTCAAATTAACTAAGATTGTACTAAGTTCACAGTGTACGTCATATAACTTAATTGTAACAAAGTTAATCCAAGTTCAAGATCAAAAGATTATACATTATGTTAAAGGAGTTAAAATGAACATTGCTTAGAATGGGATTTATTTCCACTTGGTAAGACGACTTAGTTTCTAATGTGATATACACAAACAAAAGTTTTCAATAGTTAGTTACAATTGTACACGAAATACAATGCAATATAAACAAAAAAAACTGTCAACAAGTTACTTCCGCATTCATTTCTTGCGTAATAGTTTATCACATTTTTTTTTATAAAACAGCAAATGAACGGCGGGCTCACAAAGGTCGTCGTCGACGCCTATGGTCATCCGCAACACTAGAGGAGCGGATGCGTTACCGGAATTTACATCTACAATTTTCTCACCCCTATGTTTAATAGCATATTTAACCTAAAACTTGTCGTAAATGCTGCTGATTTCCATAAAAATAATTATTCAAATAGGTGCCTTGTTAGCTGGGATGGTACATAATAAAGTTTACGCATTATATAATTGTATAGATAAGTGTGAATAGATAATGTACCTCGTATGATCAACACGTCCGCTCAGGAACATTCATGATGTTCGGTCCAAGAGCTTAACGATGGGTACAAAAGGATTAGGGCACAATACACGAAGATCTCCGTCGGCATTTCAAGCCAACACACTTTAGTACTACATTACTCTCTTTGACTATTTAATATAGAAGTACAGATGTATTGAGAAAGTATTTTCTTTCGTGTAAACTTGGATCTTATCGAAATACGATGACACCCGAACTGTCAATGAAAGATCTTATTCAATTAGTGACATTATCGTATCCATTAATACCCTGTGTTAATACCAGTACTGAAGCCATTAGAGAGCACGATAAATACGAACTTTTCCGACAACCTTTTCTCGCTATATGTATAGTAAGATAGACATGGTTAATAATGTGACAAGGAGGCAAAGCCAAAGAAGAGATAGATGGATTTTTGATAGGAGACTTTTTAGTCCTTACCTTCTTAGGAAATTGAAGGACGATCAATGCCGAAATGTTAATCAGAACTGTGATAATATTTCTCAACAAAAACAACTTGAAATGTATAGTCTATTTTAAACAAAAACTTCTCACTTTCTATAAACATAACACGAAACAACGAGTACCTACATTGTTTGCGAGCGCAAGACGCTCCAAGATTTTCTCTACAATACTGAATGCCTGTTACTTGACCTAGCTTTTGAAAGCGTCGATCCTAACCAGACCCTAAAGCTGTTTTTTTAATATTTACTTTTATACAAAGACTGTATTCAATATAGAGAAGTACATGTAAGTATTGTAGATACATTTAAATATTTTTTTAAAGAAATTATAAATTGAATTCGCTTTAATTATATTTTTCAGAAACATTCCCTTGTAGTTTAGCAATAGATAACAACGAGTAGAGTTCATATATTTCTACAAAACCTTTATTAGATAAGGTCCAAAGTCATCCGAAATTCTTAAAGATATTGGAATTTATCCGAAATATTATTTTAGGACCATCTTGTGAGAATTACGGTACAAAGTGAAATTACATTTTCAATATCTTCTTGAAAATTTTAAATAGTGTCTAGTTCTAGGAATCAAAGTTGTACTTAGATCTTTTCTAATGACCTATGTATAACGATAGTATTATTTGGCTAGATCCTCGGAATGTCAATGAAAAGTTTATAGCGGTTGAGTTCAGGTTGTGGGGAGGTCGAGGCGTCGCAGGGAGAATGTGATGAAAATACAACCACAATATTTATATGTATGTTTATTACACTTAGAAGATATACAGGAATTAACGCGATTAACAAATTAACACGTGCAACACAAAGAACAAGAATGGCGGCGAAAAAATGGAGCGAATATGCGCACAGAAAGTACATAGGTCAGCGGTCAGCGATGACTACTGCCGCTGCTACGGCGGCGCGGCCGGCGCGTGACCCGCACTTCGGATGGTTGTGTCGGCCGGCCGTTTGGAGCACTGTGCTTGCGCGCTCGGATTAAAATAATAAAGAAGTAATGTGTTCGTCCGTCTACATAGATATTACATTTAATTTGTATATGTAAATAAAGTGTGCCTGCATGTTATATATATGATATAATGTTAATGACGGACGAGTGTGTAAATATATAAAATATTGATAGATAAATGTATAAATACACTACAGGTTAGATAATCACGGCAGTTTTTGAGTCATAAATCACAAAATGTGTATTCGTGTTATTGTTGTTTTTAGAAGTTTCTAAGTTAATTTCGCTCGGAGCAAATAATCACCTTCACTAATGTAATAAGAGAGTACTCGTTGGGTAATTGGCTAACTGGGGCTAACAGGAAAATGCTCTTAGAAAGATCATTAAGTATTTCCCAACGTGTACGCCAAATAAGATTTGAACCAAATTTCCATTTAGCTAACCGCGCGTTTAGCCGGGCAGCTGTCATATTGTACAGCAAATACTGCCGTCCCACCGACAATAATTCGCAGGACTAAACACAAAAAACGCGTTTGCTATGCAAAGAGACGACCGCTCTCACCCAGACTCCCCACAGAGCATATCTACTCCTAGTGGGCAGCTGTCGCTTAGTGGAATAAGTCGTTATTACCAGGTGTGTAGATTTTGCTTGAATTTTTTCGAGGGCTCTTGCAAAGCAAAATTATTAACGCCATCTTTATAGCACTCTAGTTTCCTTTTTAAAGTAAGACTGTAGAAAGTCAAATGGAAGCTACTAGATGGCGCTGACACTAATGTAAATTAAATAATTGTTATTGTGCTTAACGAGTTTGGGTCCCCCGGCACTACTCTCCTTAAACTACGCGTTGCACGGGTGGGCGTAATAATCGATGCCCTTTCATCATCTGCAGCTGCCTGGTCAGTCTGTGAAGTCTGTCGAGTATGGTCAAAGTCTGTCAATTAGTCAATGGCGCCAGTGTTGCTGCCCTGATGAATTCACCGCTTCCCGAAGGCGCGTTTAAGCGTCGTCGCACCGATCCGCGACCATTAGCAACTCGGTATGCTTCCGTTGCTCATAACTGTTCGAGGTGTGCACTGAACGATGGCCGAATTCACACTGGTCGCCGACTCATCGCCCTTCCCGCACAAGCCCCGGGGCTGGCGCTCGACTAGTCCGCGACAGATTTCGGGGTACCATCTTGTGCGGAGAGAAAAGATAAGCCGGCTACCCCCGGCAACTGTTTGCCGCCAAAATTTAAATTTACCGCCCGGGAACTATAGTGCATCTGTACCGAACAGTTATATTTATAAAATGCTATTTGTTGCCAGCGTCTGGACCAATTTTAACGTGGCTCTTACTGGTAAGTAGCAGATGAAAGCAAGAGTAACTGAGGTTATTTCTTTCAATTCCGCAGTGAAGTCGCGAGCAAGTTCTGTCATTAAATAAAACACAAAACATTTTTCCAAGTACTTTATTTTGTCATCCATTTCAAACTACACTTTCAAAAAACATTATAGATTATAACTACCGTAAGCTATAACGTTTACCTAAACTTTGATCCGAATGTGTGAAATGTAGAAAAATTTTGACACATTTTTTTTTTGTATTCCAACCCAACATGCTATCGTTCTATATTCGTTCGCTACCTTACATTATAATGTTATGCTTAATGAGCTGACGTGTCTACAAAATATAAATGATTCCACTAAGCCGACTAAACTCACACTATCCGAATATTAGCTTAATAACAAATACAATAAATTATTAGAAATTAGTTGCATGCTTGCTGAAGCTGCGTAACGGTGGTTTAGTAAATTACGTATATAATTAGTGACATCCGTACACGATCGATTTAACCTAACATTATAACTACTCTATTGTACCTTAGAATATAAAAAAAAAACATCACTATACGTAATTAATAAGTCTCAAACAATGCAAGTTAGTTTAAAAATCAGGTACAAATTAATAAAACACAAGTGAAAGGTAACTCAAATTATCTAGGAAGTTTTACATTGAGATCAATATTTACCAACTTTACTACAGAATTTTAGTATTATAAATACTACAATAATAAATAAGATATAAAAGGTTACAGTGTCAAATATTTTGCCGGCCCAAGGACATTGCGCGGTGCCTTCCCCCCGTATCCCTTCACGCTGCTACACTGAACATTGCGTTCTGCAGAGCGACTCGTGCTAGGTTCGGAGCCGTCAAGATACATGACAACCATTGTATCGTCTAATGTGTGTACGTCGGTAATACAATAAACTATTTTACAAGAAGCTGCAGGCGAACCACGTGACTCTGGTCACGCTCGACTGTCCTTTGTTTTGTATTACACTCGCGGCCGCGCTAATGTGCCGTGACGTCATACGAAATGTATCCTTACACGCCTAGCCATTAAGTTGAAATTAGATTTATCGTTACCATTGTGATCGTTTCAATCGACTTGAAGATAGTGATTGTTTAGACCACAGACTGCATCAGATACAACCGCTTCGCTCGTATTATTAATAAATTAAATAACTCAGTATAAGATATACAGGTATATATACAGAATCACTACGTTTTTGGCTTCGCTATTATCAAACTAAATCACAGAAATAACAACAGAAAAATATCGTCTAAGGTCCAGCGGGCACTATGACTTGCAGCAAGAAACTTTGCAATGGTATTTTGTCTCAATAGCCGCGACCGCCAGTCGCATATTTAGCATATGCACGCTATTCTATCAACGAATGTTTCGCATGACGACAAATGTATTAAAATTCATAGTGCACACGGCCTAAGCTAAACTAATCATCGTTGCTGCGGGCATTATGCGCATACAGTATTAACCTTTTTACTCCTAACAGAAAACTAAGTGCCTAAACACTAAACACGTTACCCTACAACCTAACGTCCCAATCACATTAATCTACTTAAACCTATAATAACAAAAAATATAAACAAGTTAATGTGAATGTTACATAACACGTGCAATTTTTGTTACAAAATTATCTTAATTATGTGCTGTTTATGTTAAATAGCTCTTTCATACTGTCGCTTACAATGTCCGGACTTGACAAATTCCATTGATTTGAAATTTGTATTAAATGCTGTTTGTATACGATGATAATATATTTTCAAACAATCGACAATCAATACATCGAACAAAATGGCGATTGAATGGAGAATGACATCGCGTTACCAATATGGCGGGTGACTTGACGTTAAGATCCGCCATTTTGTAAATGTAATTTCATGTAAGTTGTATGATTTCATCATGTTGGTTTACATCCATTTTTTATTTTCAATATCAGAACGAATTCCTTATTTTTATTTCGTTGTTTTACACAATATAAAGTGATGTTTGTTTACTCCGTTGAGACTCTGAGTACGACAGTTACAAACGTAACTACCCACTCTGAGTCGTGTAATGATCACTGCAGTGTTTTATACAGATTTTCTTCGTGATCTCGACAATTTTAAATTATTTTTAGGTTAAGCTAAAATACTTTATATTTAAAACAAAGTAATGAAATTTTTTCGAACATATCAAAACTCCTTTGACGTAAATTAAAATAAGACACTACAAGTTGAGTCACCGTTGAAACAATCGATTTGTTTCCGTGACGAGGTCGGCTATCGGACTTCCTATGACTCATTCAGTTATTTATATTCACCATTCAAAGTATTTTAACTACACCCTAGTGATACGACCTTTTAAATGTCGTTAAACATAGTGTTATTACACACGTCTGTTACATAAAATACAATGAATTTTATATATCAATGCACATAAATCGATGCCATAGGTAATTTTTATTATTGTTTTTTTTATCTGTGATGTCCAAAAATTTTTCAAAAAAAGTCATTTTTATTAGAAAAAAAAAAGAATACTTTAAACAAGACTTCTTGAGTACTATAGCAAAGAGGTGAACGTAATTATATCAATATAAACAGATGCTATTAAAATAAAGATTGTTCTTAGGACTCGGTATTTTTGCGTCATGACACAATACCAGATAAATGTTACATTTAAATCATATTTAGGCCGTGTTTATAAAATAAATCTAAACTGTAAAATGAATGCGCAACTCTAACAAATACCAACTAATTTAATGTCTTACTAAAGTCGGCAAGAGGCGCTGCCGTCGCGGTTTTGTCACATTATATATAAAACCTACATACTCACAAAAATAGAAAAAACATTACGAGACACTTACAGTACATTTGTAAGTCTTTTCGATATTGACAGAGGGCGCTAGTGAGCTATCATAATTTAGCTTCACTTATTCCCCATTGGTCAGATAGCTGTCGTTCTATATTTGAATATATGAATAATTTGGAATATGTTTGAACCAATAGCTTAATTATAGAATCAAATAAATGATAAACGGGTGGTTAATAAAAATTTCTTATTATTAGAGACAGTTAATGACAAAGTGAATTACTTTGTCAAATTCATAGAGGACAGTAACATTGTGAACATGTAATGTGAAAACTGTGAACACTACCGATTCTTTCACGAACAATAACGGAGATCGTTTTACTGCAGCTTATTATCGATAAGACATTGATAAGCAATTGATTACACGTGCTAAAACAACATCGAATTACATTTACGCTGCTATTCGGGACTAGAATAAACGAATTATATCGCAACTAAAGTACACGATTGATTACACTAAATACTCTTTGGTAATATTCACTGGGTTATCTATAAGCTAAACATAAATACAAATAAGTAATAGACTGCCACTGCATATCACACTTAATCACTATTGTAATATGGATCGGAATCGCTTGGATTCGATGAGAATGTCTGGTAACAGAGTTGATGCGCTTACGCGGCTGGAACTTCGTGCTAGGAGCTGCCGGATTACCAAGCTAGTTAGCCAGTTTCCCCAGTGCGCACGTGTCCTTAGAGCAGGACCGCGGGCAGCGGCGTGGACAGCGCCATGTGTTCCGCGCCGCGCACGGGCAGGCGCTGCGCCGTCACGTAGTGGCGGAGGAGGGCCGGCACGCTGGGGAACGCGGTGGCAGCGCCCCCAAGCGTGTAGCCCGCAACGCCACGGCAGATACGCATGTGCATGAACCCACGAGTCGACCTGGTGATAAAACGTTGAATCAATAAATCTGTCTATTAAATAAAAAAAAGGATATTTAAATATAAATATGATTTCAGCAAGCCAGTCGGTAACAGTTAATGTATTAAGCAACAATAATAAAACTTTGTGTAATGAAAAATCACAATGACTTTTGATAATTGTGTTTTTTTTTATCAAATGTAATATTCTAATCGCATTGATTATGGCCTTCGAAATGCTCACTATCTCACTAATCTTATCAATGCCCTGCACCACTTACTTTAAACTCAGGGAATAATCGTGTTTTGCAGATTCACTGTTCCTAACGAGGAAGGCGCCTTCGTTGGCGTCTCGCAACAAACCTTCGGCTTCAACGCGGGATAGAGTGCCATGGTACCACCTGAAACACAACAATGTCATATATTAGATAACATTGAAAGATAAAGAAAGAAGCAGTGTTAAATGTTAAGAAATATGTTTTTTCTATTTATTTACAAGCGAACTTCATTCAAAAATATCGTAATTTCGAGATGCATCATAAATTTAAAATTACTCAACTTGTAATCCTAAAACTTTATCATTGCATTAAAGTTAATTGATAATTTATCGTGAATAGATAAAACTAGAGAGGACCAGTTTCAAAATCTGTGACCGTTTCATTTATATATTTTTCAAGTAATCAAATGTTAGTGGTGTTAAGGTGGACTTACCCTTGCCGGTCGAGTGGTAGCGACGCATCGATCAGGTCCCGCGGAGGGGCGATGGGGCCAAGGTTCAGATGCAACCCCTTCCCACTTGATTCTCCACTACCATCAAAGTTTAACGTCAATTTTGCTCTGTGCTTGTTACCTGTAATTAAGGCAAATTTATTGTTATTCTATGGTCCTTGTTCAGTCTCTAACGAGGTGTTAAAAATGTCGATAATTCTTAAGTTCATATAGGATGTACACGCTTCGACTCTTCTTAATAAATTTTGACTTGAAAAAATGTAGTACGGTACTGTTGTAACCTATTGAACGTCAAACGTCGTTTCATTGGCAACTTTGCAAATTGTTTTGGACATACCTACGCTTGGGATAAAAGCACTCAAGTAAATTAAATATCAGAACGCTATCAAGTCGAGTTTCCGTGCGGTATAATCTGTATTCTTACATCTTAATCCGAATAACAATGAAAGTATATTTGACGGGATAAAAGGGACAATGGAATTGACCGGACACACATCGCCCTTACTTTGAGGAAAGTTGTGCGTGAAGTTAATTTTTATCGTATACCCTTTTCAATTGTTACAAGACAACAGTTTATGTAAAATTTCTAACATGTAGTATTAAGAATTAAATACACTCTCATAATAATTTGAATAACAAGAAAAAATACTGAAACTAACCTTGATTCAGATCCTGAACGCTCTGGCTGGACGAAGCGTTGGAAATGACTTCTCCAAAATCATTGTTGAGCTGCAGTGACTGCCCGCGCAACTTGCGGCGCAGCTTCGGCATGTCGAAGGGCAACGTCCTGAGGTCCACCTCGGCCTCGGCGCGCCGCCGTCGCAGCTTGGGCATATCAAATGGAAGGTCTGAAAGATCCACGTCGTCGTTCTTTTTCTCTTCCTCCACGCTGCTGCTGTTCTTGAAATTGATGAATGCGTTTCGTGAGTCGACTCCCTCCCGGGAGTGTATCGATATCCCACTGTCGGATCCCTGGATCTCCGTATCACCCGCGACTGAATGTCGGAACGAGAGATTTAACAAATTCTTGTTTTGTAACGCACGACGTTTAATTTTCGGAGCGATGTCGGTGGTAGTCATTACCGACGCGTTGCCCGTCTCCAAGTCCTCGGGCGACACTTTTTGAGAATTATTGTTCTTGTTATTGTCTGATGTCTCTGAACCGGGTTCCTGCGATGATTTATCCGAGATGGGGCTCAGAATGTGCAGCTTGGTCGGGTGATGCCCAAACCCCGAAAGCTGCATGTGATGCAGCGACTTGGTGAAGGGGACGTTCCCCGAGTCGGAGCTATGCGAGCTAAGCGAAGAGGAGTGGCGGCTTTCGGAGCTGGTGGTGCTGCGGTCGCCTTCACTGTTGCTGCTGCGCAGCGACTCCATACTGCCGCCGCTGCTGCTGGTGGCCATGCTCTCGGTGCTCGAGTACTTCCTCCGCGGGCGGGTTACGCTAGGCCTTCCTTTGAACTCCATTATAGGGCCGACCCCCTTTGGCCCCGTGTACCGATTCGACTTTGGAGTGTCGGAATCGGAAGTGGGTCGACCCTTAATCTCTAAAAAAATACCGTCTTTTGATTGTGCCCTTTCGTCGTCGCCCTCACGCGACTCGCGGCTCGAGTCTCTCAGCCGCTGCCCGATGTCGAGATCAGTGGAGCCCGAGCCCTTCACGTCGGCCATGCTTATGTCGCTGCTTGGCGGCGTTTCGCGCCCGCGCAACGACTTCACCGGCAGCCTGAGGTCCTTCAGCCGTGGATGCGCCGGTTGGGACTGTGGTAAGTTGGGGGCACTTTTTATACTGTTCATCGCCGATCCGTCTTTTTGTTGAAATTTAGTCGGCAGCGGAGCCGTCGACGGTGGTGACGGAGTATATCCGCGGAGGGGGAGTTGCGAAGTTGACGTGTTACGACCTTCTTCCTCGATATGGACCTTCTCCAGTTCCTCAGACAGGGCGCTTGCGTTATTCTCGTTTTCTTTCTTTTGACGTATCGTCGGTATTTTGGAGCGACGAAC
Source organism: Papilio gigon (assembly GCA_027563995.1). Classification (NCBI taxonomy): domain Eukaryota; kingdom Metazoa; phylum Arthropoda; class Insecta; order Lepidoptera; family Papilionidae; genus Papilio; species Papilio gigon. The sequence goes on from JAODUI010000013.1 coordinate 2,972,292, forward strand.
GCTGTCAGTCTTCATGGTGACCTTGCGCCGACCCTTGTAGTCGGGCTCTCCACGTTCGACCGCCTCGAAGGCGGACGAGGCGGAGGATATAACTTTGCGCTCCTCGGCCTGTAACAGCGCCGGGTGGTTGCTGACACGGTCGAAGTCGTCGAGGTCATCATCAGAGCGCGCGACTTTGCAGTCAAATGCCGTCTCGTATATCTGTCTCGCGGTCATCTCTTGCGGCCAGCGCGGCAGCGGCGCCGGTACGTAGAACACGCTTCGTGAGGCCCGCTCCTCTACATGTTCGGACGCGGCGCACGCGCAGCCGGCCGCGTCGCGCCCGCGTCGCCGCGGCGGCATCCACGCGCTCTCGCCCGACGAAGATGACGAGCGATCTAGCTCGCGGAATCCATCCTCGGCCACTGAGAAACGCTTGGGCAGAGTTGGCCGGGGAGCGACGTGTGGTGCGTCTAGGCTGGCCGACTTCCTGTACCGAGAGCCTCGAGACGATGCTGTAGTGGGCGCCGACGGGGCCGGCGGCGGGGCTGCAGTCTTAAACAGGTCACCGTAATAATAGGGACTGGGATTCCTCCGGGGAGCGTTTGCGTATCGCGGGTCCGAGCGGCCGCTGTCGGGCGAATGCAAGGACGGTGCGGTCGCGAACGGGTCGAACTCGCCGAACTCTTCCTCGTCGTCTGTTGTCGTAGATCGATCACCAGATGATGATTCTAAAAAAAATAAGATAACATCTAACGGTCATCCTTATAACAGTTCCTTAACTTTTATACAAAACATTAACTAGGCAAAGTATATGCTTATTTCGAGAAGCAGTTAAGTCTGAGAAACGCCCCAAACCGTCTCAAGTGGTGTTCTTTAAATAAGCGCCCGACTCCGACTTTAACGGGCTTTTATGAAACCATTTAACAATATAACAAGACATAGCGGAATAATGACTTGAGACACGTCGGCGAAATCTCAGAATAAGATATTTTTCACTTCAAATATTGTATTACCTATTTTCCTCGAAAAAAGAAGACCCCGAATTCATTACATTACCGAAAAACTTTTGTTAACAAAACGACACTAAAACAATTTACGCAAAATACAAAATATCTAACTTGTCTAATTAAAGACGCGATAGGCAAAACTCTCCATAATGGTGAAACATTTAAAAAAAAAAAAATATAAAAATCTTACAAGCACGTTGTAAATGAATCCCGTTAAATCCCCTTTTACCCACACACGCTAATGTTATTTCAAAGGAATATAGAAATACCCTAATGAGAAAATCTAGATGCACGCAACAAAGGCATGCTTGTGAATGCATGTTGAGTACAAAGTCTGAATTTAAGCCCCCGACCGAGATAAATGTCTACACGATAGATTATAAACCCTTTGATTTTAATTAAAAAAATGTTTCTTTTGTTTCATCGTGTCAAATAATTTTTACAGATCTGATTTGTCATTTTTGCGTTTAAAATTGTTAATTCTAAACGTATTTACATTAAAAATTGGATAACCTGTTTCGGGAAATGCACTGCACCCAACAATCCGTGACCCTTTTCAACATGAACTACCAATCTTTTTATAATTAACACGAGCATTGGTAAAACAAAAGACTGAAATTCAGTCCGAAGAGATATGTCTGTTGCGTTAAGAAAAATGGTTTCAACATTATTCTATTCCCAACAGTGATTTTTATTTTATTCGCTAAAAATGTGTACACGCGTTGTTCGAATCGTCTATTAGCGATGTGAGGGGAGCCTAAGTGATGTCATTAAGTCCTGTAATTACTTTTCCGCATGGATGACCACAATGGTGACGCGACTTGAATTTGTTAAATTGTTTCAATCTACACTTGTAATGTCTTTTTGAACGCCGACGGGTGACAGACATTACTGTATTTGCACTACCTAAACATTCGCATATGTAAGATCTTCTGAACTTTATTCTATAATAAAAAAATAAAAAGGATTTCAAAGTTATAGAAGATGAAATATAATTTCAAGTCTCACTCGTAATTCTCTTCCACAATCAGAGTAATTTAATCGTTACTTAAATTGTCGCTTAATCTAGATTTCTCGTTAAAGATAGAATAAAAGAACCCCATTAGAGTCACTTAACGACACTAAGTGTGGCAGTTATCCTCTTAATTTATTTAAAAGGTTGTAGAAAAAACCTACACTGTAGCACTATCATACAATCAGTACCGTAGTACAGTATTTATTGCAACCGAGACATTTTTTCCAGTCTAGACGGACGAACAAACGGGAAGGCCTGATTAAAAGTTTCCATTGTAAGCCCGGCTCCGGCCGCCGCAGCTTTTATTAGCAGCAGCCTAATTGTGGAAAGCCAATCGGCTTTCATCCAGACTGTACGTGCGTTAAGCTATCGCTTGTCAGATGTCTGTTAAAGTGTTGTTTTTTTTATCAATAATTATAGACAACATTTTTATACACCCGTAAAGGAACCGATTTTCCCAAAGATATATAAGTAGAAACAAATAAGAAATGTTATTTCCAAAGGACTGATAAAGCAGCTAATTATATCGACCAATTACAACACTATTAATAAACAAAGGTCTGGTCAAAACCGGAACTGGTCGTTATTTAAATCTCAACATGTACAAAGGGCACGCGACCTCCACAGGGCTGCTTCTTTAGAATTTCATGAGGGCGAAAGCAAAATAGCAAATTTGTCGGGTAAATTTCAGAGGCAAAATTACAAGCACATATACTAAATATTTTACTACATATATGCTAAATATTTATGTTACTTTTTAATAAAAGTGTAACAAACGGACACGCCTATGTAACCGCACACTACAGCTAGTCCGAACAATGCTCTAACAAGTCTGCCGCAATTGTGTTCCAAGAAGAAAGAAACCTTTGTCCTGAGCTCCTTGGAGACGAGCGGAGCTATCGCGTAACTAGTTTATACGACTTATTTAGACCAACTGACTTACGCATAAGAACATACTAAAAATATCCTTTTTCATATTTATTACATTATGGTAGAAAGACAACAATCAGTGTATTTTACGGTCGCATTCGAAGTTTTTAAGTGATCTCACTTAGTATAGATTTAGTACAAGAGATCTACACTAAACTGTTTACTGCATTTACTAAAATATTGTAACTATTTTACGAACCAGCAGCGGTGAGTCTTAAACTCTGGGTGCACGTGTTCTAAATGACACCAGAATTAGTTTAATTTATATGTAATATGTAAATATTGATTTTATAAATATGATTTACAAGTAAAACTGCGTAAAGCCGCAACTTAGTTGCTAGACGTTGCAAGCCACGCCGCGCTGCGTCCACCGATATTTGCAGTTTGCACACATTGTGTAGAATTTATCGCTTTCAGTGTTGCGTAATTTCAAATCATAGGGTGTAAAGTTTAATATTTCTAATTAATGTTTGCTGTGGCTACAACTATTATAAACAATTTACGATGGCAAATGCAATCGAATGCAATATAACTCGCTTATGCCCACAATTTTTTATTACGAAACATTATATATTCACTTCTTCGTTCCCGTTTAAAATTCAATGATTTGTAATTTAAAAAATGACGTACCAGATTCGTAGTAAGGCTGTGAGCGATGCCGCGACTGCCTGTCTTGTCTGAGGGGTGCGGAGGGCGCGGGCTCCGGCGGAGAGTCCACAGATCCCTCGGGCGCACTCTCTGGGCTGCGCCGCGCACCCGGCGTGGACAGGTGAAAGTCTGTGCGGCGGGCTGATTCGTAGTCAGCGCGACGTCGGGCCGATTCCGCGTCGAAGGCCGGCCGTCGGGCCGAATCGTCGTCGTACTCTCGGTAGTGTCTGCCCGAGCCGTAGTCGTACGGTCTCCTGTTAGTTTCAAAGTCGTGCTGCCGGCGGGTTTCGTGCCGCCATTGAGTAGCGTCGGGTGACCGGCGCGGCTCCCGCGACCGCCTGCCGCGCGGGGGCGACCGACGAGCTGTGTCTTTCGGTGTGCAATATGCCTCTAGGAATTCAACCTGCAACAAATGATTAATCCATTTAATGGCATTGTATTTTTTTAGCTAAATGCACGTTTTATTTTCGCACAATTTCGGGTACTACCCAAGTGTTTAGGACCTAAATTAAGTAATAAAAATTTCCGAGAAATAAAACTTCAAATAAAAATAACTTTGACGTGTAACACGGAGACAAGTCACCGCGAGCTCTCAAAAAGAAGCCCTTCATCATGAAGGTCGATTATGTGGCGGAGTAAAGTGGTAATAAAATGCAGCGGTCACATATCAGGCGAGCGTAACGGCCGGTTAGCCGGCCCCTCACCATGCCCGGGCGTCATTACCGCGGCCCGGGTGTGTTTATGTGGCCGGATATAAAGAACATTATAAGATATCGCGCTTCACGATTGGACGACTCGATAGCGTTTAATATTATTACGATTCTTGTTGTAAATACAAATTGTTCGCGAATTACAGTGACTAACAACCATACACATTAACATATTATAAATTGCATATTGGGTAAAGGTAATTAAAAAAGGCTACGATCAAACAATATACGCACAAAACATTAAATATGTCAGCATTAAGAAAAGCCCAGTCAACATTTTTAGCGTTAATTGATCATGAACTTTTATCGTTATGATGTAATGATGCCTTAATAATACATTAAGAAGCTATTTATGTAATTAATCACAGAATTGAACCCTCGTATTAAAAGGTAATACAAATAAAAACAATTGATAACTAGATACTACTATACAAGTAATAATTTTCCGGCGTCGGTGTTTCCGTCCAAGTACTACACGGGGCCTTCAAGAGCAGAGTGAATAGGCACTTACTAAACTAGCACGTACCATATTTCGACCACATTATTATTTGTCATCGGATGGGCCCGTGGTCAAATTTTAGTTTAGTTGACATAAAAAAAACAACAACTAAATAGCTCGACTCGACTTAGTTGTTTGTTTCAGTTATTGTTTGGAATGATTTACAAAGTGAATTACGATATATTTTCGTATATCTATCATCGTTAGCAAATATATTTGCATAATAAAGCATCACGTCTACGTAACGGGCCCTCGCTTTGATTTGCGATGTCTGCCAGACTCGGCCGCCATTTGCATATTTTTCTGAACGCTTAATTAAAACTCAAACGAGGCTTGTGGTGGAGGGCTAAATGTTAACGTAAATATTTAATAATAACAGATTTTTGGATGAAAACGAATATTAAATAAATAAAAAAAAAACATTTTTTTTGTCTCTAGTTGATGCAGTTATAATCAGTAGTTTATTGTATCTAAACAAACATAAACCGTAAAATTACACCGTAGATTTTCATTGCAGATATGCCTGTACAAAAATGTGGCATCATTTGAAATTCCGTATGAAACAAAAGCGAAGAAAACTAAGCAAAGGTTGTCATTTCCAAACAACGACCTATCCATTTATTGTGAGCAGTGAAATTTTCTCGGTTACCGTGCCAACTTTGCTTGTCAGCTATTAGTGTGTTTTTGTAAATTTCTCACAAACATTTCTTTCAATTCAATCACCCTCTAAATTGAACAGCGTAATAAGAACCGAAAACCCATCGTAAGTATAGAGCTTGTTACTACGAAAATAATTACTTCAAAATTATATTCCGTTTACTGAGATTTCACATAATAAATATTTTATACTTTATATCATAGTATTTTATATATATAAAAGAATGAAGGAAGTATTAATACGTCACTTCCCGCTTAACCAAACATATTCTCTGATATCTTCTAAAGGTTGCACAATTATTTCCGCCTATCACTATCATATTTATAATGTTTTATATAGTTTTTAATTATTATTTATTAGGCCACGGTAGGGGACAGGAGTGTGTGTCGTCCTCCCTCCAGATGGACCCACGACTTAGTGCGGACGACAGGAAATCGTTGGATGCGGAAAGAGGAGGGTCACATACTGTGGAAGGCATTAGGAAAGGTCTAGGTCCAACAGTGGGCAGACAAGGGCTGATGATGATGATGATTATGATGATATAATTAATTGAAATACGACAACATAAACAAATACACTCACATTTCTTTTTATTACAAAAAAATATTCTATAACATTATGTACCACAAAATATAAATCTACTAAATAACGTTATGATAAAATTCAACCATGTAAAATACCTAATTATAAAATTGTGATAAAAAATCAGCAAAATCACTAAAGCGATAGCAAAACTGACGTCAATAACGACGAACTAAAGATCATGCTATTTTAGATAACAATTGTCTTGATAAATTCTTATTTTTATTATAAACTAACGATAATACAAATCAGTAAAAGAATTAAAGTAAATCGACCAATAAAATACTTACTACATCTTACTAATATTATAAATGCGACGTAGGTATAGCATATACGACTTAAGGTCCTTCAAGAAGCGAGCGTTTCTCTTTCTCAAAGGAAACACATCTGCTTCTCCAATGTTGAGAATGTTCATGGACATCGACGACCACCTTTATTATCCCCAAGCTCGTTTGCCCATTACTTATTAAAAAACGGTAAAGTTTTATTGGATAAATACCACCACGTATCTATAACACGACTCAAGATTCTCTATAAAATTTGACATATATGTAGAACACAGTCTAGAACACGTAGGCATGTAATTAATTTTTTCTTAGTTCCGTGCGGACAAAGCAGCCAGTTACATACACGAATCATATACACAAACCTTCATAGAATCCTGATGTTACTTTTGTAAAGGAATTATGCTTGTACAAAGAAGTCTATTCTTGAGCCAATGTAATCAATTTTCACTTTCCAACCTTTTTTAAAATCAAACTATGGACGTGAGGAATGTATGGAGGTGATGTATTGATGAAAAAAATAAGTATCTTACTGTCAACGCCTCTATATGTTGGGGATTAGTCTAGGTAAAGCTCAAGGTTACATTGGAGGAACCGCTTCCCTTGCAGGAGTTTTACGTGTAAATGTTTAATTTTAAGGCCGATCACCTCGTGTACGATAAAATTATTGATATTTGAATTTTCATCGTGACTTTAATTATCTTGGGATTGATAAATTGAACACGGTAATGTTGTAATCTACCTCCTCGTTTAAAAAAGATACAAGAATATAAGTGAAATAGTTTTTCTTTTTCGTAGAGCAAAATACATAAGAAAATAGGACGTTAACATTTGGTCAATATGACACAAATGAACACACGGCCGATGTATTTCGGGTAAGGAATCTCGGGAAGGCGTGTCGCCGTTATTAATACAGCCGGCCCGGTGACTCATCGCCGTCAGCATTAGCAGTCAGCAGTAAGCAGTCAACAGTCTGGAGTCGGCCTCTTCTGTCTGCGGGCGGGGAACTGCCCCAAATCCTCTGAGCATTACTCATCGACCAACCCGGAATCCCTCACGATTGCTACACGTCCACATCTCTGTCTTGTCTCACGTATCCGACGACTTATTTGTTATTTAAATTTAAATAAACATATATTAATTATAGTTCTTCCTTACTTGATAATATGAATAATAATAAATGACTAATTCGATTTATCTCGATGTCTGCTATCTCAGATATATCTTCCAAATATTTTTTTTTAAATGCTCGTTCCAAAATCAACTTTTAACTGGCAGCTGACCAAAGAAAGAGGTTTGAAACGTATTATAAACTCTATGGTAGAGAATTGTTTCGTTCCCGCTTCCCGCCAGGTGGTCTGCTCTTTCATAGACAACCGTCCGCCGTCTGGTCACGTTCCGCTAACAGTCACCAATAACGATTCCCGTTCGAGCAATTCAAAAGGTTTTTATTCTTTTCCCTTTCATTTTTAATCATAAATATTATTTTACTTTTTTGAATCGCGCTGCGAGTTTGCTTTGTATTTGATTTCTCCTTCGATCGTTCCCATTGTGTCTATTTTAATAATTTTATTCCACATTTTTATCAAACATTCCTTTACTTTGAATCAATGAACTGTTATTGAGTAAGAGAATATCTTAATTTTATACGTAACTAGTATAAATGATGTCTTTTAGTGAATTCAATTAATTTAATCACTTTAACATGTGTGTATGTATTTACAAATAATATTCATAAGAGGTAATCTAATAAATTCTCCTTTATCATTGTTCCCAACAAAATAAAGTTAAATACTACAAAATGTTAATTCAACAGCAAACTATGAGTCACGCAACATGAACGTAGAAAGATTAAAAAAGCTGTCAAGTATAAATTCAAAACAAATGAGCTTAGTTACTAAATCGTCCGCACAAAACCTTTAAAGATAAGGATAGGTTTGAGTTGACACTTAACAATGAACATTGTCACGAAATACTTCATTTCCTTTTGTAAATTTAAATCTGAACGCTTTTGTTTGGAGAGAAATGAGGACTGGAGTCAATTACAACAAATATCACGTTTGAATTTCACGCCTTTAAATAATTAAAGGCGTTTGTTTTTACGCCTTTAAATAATTACAAACGATGTTTATGTATGTGATGATTTTTCTGATCTCAAGTATAAACTATAGATCAGAAAAATCGTCACATATATTTGAGACCGACCATCAACAATGTAGGCACGCAATGCGGTTTAAGAATATGTTAATAAGGGATTTATAACACGGGTAACTGAGAAGCAGTTAGTTGTGAGCGTCCCAGACGGACTAATACCATCCAGGTTGTTTCAAATTTTACAAGATCGTCATTTTACTGATATTAAGACCACTCGAAGCCGATGTGTATGCATAGAGGTATGAATGTAGGAGAAGCGTGAGAGGAGAGTCAGGATTGTAATCTCTACCTACACCTCTGGGTCACGAGTGTGATTATTGCTTTACAAGGAAATTTATCGTCAATAAACAAAGATAATTTTGACCTCTATTTTACTTTTGTATGCAATGTCATACTTAATTAATGATCTGTAACCGTGAAATTCCATTGCTATAAGACGTGTATTAAAACTTTGTTGTCTATTAAAAAAAAATAGAAATAACATAATGCTTTGATACAAGTTTGTCGACAGATATGACTAGTAAATTTTTAAACATTATTAATCAGGGGACAATGTAACAAACATCAAAATACCTAAAAGTGTCTTAACAATTCACATACAGGTCTTAGTAACCAATAAAACTTTCGTAATAATACTAAATAAAGTGACAACCCTAAATGCAATGGTAGTCTAAAAATGATAACGACCTTTCATCTTATAAGGTCTATACACTATATTACTTTAATTCTATTTAGAGATCTACTATGCAATTGAACGTCTAACTTTGCTTTCTAAACTTGTAACGAATTTACGTCGGCCCGAGTTCGCGGAGGGTCTTAATCGATACCCACGAGGCCACGAATGGATGCTACATTTCTTTATACCCGTTTTAGTCACGTCATTATAAGTTTACATTTAAACTGTACAGACTACTACTGTAATACTAGTACTAAGAATAGTGTTTGTTAGTGAAATTGTATATTATTTGATATTCTATTAATCATATTAAGTTTTAGCCATATTCTCTTAAAAGCAAATTGCGGTTACTATACTATAGTAAAAATAACACATCAAAAACTCTAGTAAAATGTTAATTAAAAACTTACCACATGCACAACCAAAATCCACTGAGCTATCTGTCTCACTTTTGCAATTAGTTTCTTATTTGAAGGCATAATTCTAGTTATAAATACACTTATACTATACACAAAATCAGCTTACAACGTTTCACAGTGACACGCACACTCACGTTATAAACTAGAACCGTGGTTCATACAATCACTACACTTTCACCTATGCTTGAGCACTCAACACGTAAAATATAGACTCAAAAATCAATGTCACGTCAGTAAAATAATAGCGTTGGGCAGTTACTCTGCGTTATAAACGCCTTAAACGTTTTTGTAGTTCACTTGACGAGTCCAACTGTAGACTGACAACAAGCTCAAACACAATACGCGAATGTGTAAAACGGTGACTCATCGCCCCGCATACTGTTTACCGAGGCTTGAGTCATCGCGGCAGCGGTACGAGCTCGGTAAGCGATTGCAGCGCTATACTCAATAAGCTGTGACACGCAGCGCTGTACTCCATAGAATTTTAAAGCGCTCGACCGCTGCATCGGAAAGATTCAACTCCATTAATACCTTGTGGAGTCCGCACGTGCTTGAAATGTTAAGCTATTCTAAATCATATTGTGATAGAGATAGAGTTCAAATAGAATTTGTTATATCGGAAACGCAAACTATTGCGTTAAGAATTCGACTCGTTTTAGATTACGGCACTTGACTAGGCCGTTTTGAGGTCGTTTGTGCAGTAGACGCTGAAGTATTTCTAATTTTATTTCGCATGCACTTTAATTATACACCTTATTTTAATCTTATTACAATTATAATTTTCGCTGTACTCAACACAATTAATGAAACGTTTACATTATTATTATCTCATCTAATTAGAAATTAATGTTCTAGGTCAGGTAAGAAACGTTTGTAATGAGTTTAACTATTTATTCAATAAGTGCCTGGATTGTATAAAATCGATAATAACTCTTTGCCAACAAAAAAATGATATTAAAAAAGGTAGGTGTTCAACTTTTAAACTCAATACAATTTGCAACACATATGGAAATACAAATTGTATGTTTATTAAATAGTTAATATGAGTATTGTTAACTATTCTTTTTTGTGGCTCAACACTGATTAAAAGCTGCGAAAACTATCGGTAGAACCGGCATCCAGGTTTTAATGAATCACGGTTTTGGTTAATTGTCCTTGCTGGATGCCAAATTTTAACACTATTCTCCTATCCAACGTTGTAAGGAACTGACGGAAAGGAAAAGTGAATTTAGCAGAGGAGACGAATGGGGTGTGGAAATGTCTACATTATTTGTGTCCCGTCTTCTGCCGATTAAATGTAGACAAAATATCAACAATTGCGAATGCTTTTTGGGCAATTGTCACTTCGCTATTTTAACGAATTCAAGCGACCTTATTCTTGCTCGTAGTTTAAAATAAATCAAATCTAAAAACAGGACTAAGTAGTTGATAAGGGTTCTAGTTTTTATATCTCTTAAAGCGTGTGTCTTCTCATGGCTCAGTTTATCCAACTGGCAAGCTCGTAGACTATCGATACCGTACCTTGTAGACTGTAGTAACTAACGTCGTATTCATAACATTTCTATTTTCTTTATAAAGGCCAAGGTGAACTTAAAATATAAACAAAACAATGTTGGCTCGTAACAAATTGCGCGGAAAGCGGCTACAATTCGGTAGCGTGAGTCAGCCGCTATCTTTCTCCGACGTCTGGCTCGCATATGGTACGAAATTACTCACGTGAAAATAATGACTCATTCGAGCAGGTGATTGATATATAATAAGATGCTTTAATTTGGTAATCTATTGAAATTGATATGAATGCAATTTAAAAGATAAAAAAAAACGTTTTTTAAGTTAAATTCGACAATAGCCTTTAAAACCGCAAATTAAATACTAAATCGATTTCTCTATTAATAAGTGTTAAACATTTAAACATGATTGCAATCGAAACACGATAAGTACGTACTTATATTGTAATATCGAAAATGACACAAAAATAATGGCATTTCCTCACGGAATATTGTTTCCAAGGAGACAGTACAATGGCGTGTTTATGTCAGTTTATAGCCTTCTTTAAATGCAGGACTATGCGTCATTCGATTTTCCTCGCGTCACCGTGACGCGGCGCTAGTGAGCCGCGCGCTCGCGAGGAATTTTTATTCTCTGACGCAAGGAATGACCCGGACTGAACCTTTGCAGATAGGATTTTTCCTTGTGTAATTTCATATGAATATTATAATTATTAGTCTTCCAACTTAACATGTATATTTAGAATATAATAGAATAAAAAAAAACATCTATTATCGCACGACCTACAAACTAAAACTTGTAAAGTAAAATTATGCATAACAAAGAGAACGAATACAAATGGCGGTGGATAACTAAACCTAAACAGTATTTACAAAAATGTCAATTTTATAATTATTAATTTGGCATGTTGTTACAAAATGTACTCATCAAAGTAGAGTAAATGAAGAAGTTATCAAAATCAACCGTAATAATGTCATTATATAGAATAAATATATAATAGTTATATATTCAAATTGTAAACAAGAGGGCCTATTGCACCTAGTACATGTTGCATCATTTAAACAATGACACACCCCTTTCGCACATGATTAAGGACTGTGACGCATCGGAGTGTTGCCGGCCTGCAGCGCCGACGTGTAGCCGGCTCTTTGATGTAACCGATGGGATCTAACGTGACGGGTTCAATGCGGAACAAACAATACAAATATTAGTAATTAAAGTGATTTATACTACGATCATTTTTGTATTTTATATCGTGGTCATCGTATGGATTTTGCGAAGAAATGAGCACATAAACAAGCAGGTAATTAAGATTGAACGTGGATGGCTATAAAGGTAGAGGAAGACCGAAGAAGATGTGCATAGATTGCGTGAATGAGGATATGCGTAGGAAGTGTGTGAGTTCAGATATAAGCTGACAGAGATGTACGGAAGAGTAGAACATAATGTGCCAACCCTCAGTAGGGTAAACGGCAGGTTGATGAAGATATAGTCCTCCTATTCAATTCAAATTAAAAAAATAACAAAACCAACGTATAGAAGACCCAAACCACATTGTTTAAAACAAGGATATTGGTATCCTCAAATACAAAAACTTTCGTAAACAAATCTATGAACAATAAATAACAATGTCAGCCAGAACATGTGTTAATAAAGTGAAATTTCATTGAATTGATAACGGAAGGGACCAATTCAAAATGCGTCGTTGTTCGTGTACTCTATAACATATTGTTGCTTATTTTTTTTCTCAACAACACCACACAAGTAAAATTAGTCAAACACTTCACCCCGGTCAACATATAGAGCGAGATCTGAACTCTCCACCCGATGCACTGTTCAAACAATGACACACCCCTTTTGCAAGAGATAAGGGGGCCATGACGCACAGCGCACCGGGGATGCAGTGAACGCCTGACTCACCCGCCTGACTCATTTGGTGCAAATGACAGGATCGCTTGTTTGATATATCTACCACCGACATATAATGAATACCGTCTCTTTATAATTTGACTAGGTTAATCATAAAATTTCTACACATTACAGATCGCAATAATTTACATTACGATAGTACCTGTTCACTAAATTGTTATCAATGGACACTTAAATCAAGTCGTTAACGAATCAATCCTTACCGCGCATCGGTTACTTCATTTTGTGGATGATATCAACCGATATGTAAATTGCCGAATTTTTACGATCCTAGACGAATTAAAAACAGGCGACATTCTCGATTCGCCGATGACATATCGATGCGCTAATTCGAGCGCCTTGTCTCTATTGTAATTGAGGCTTTGTCGTAAATATGAATTAACTTAATAAATATTCAATGTATTGTTCATTCATTTAATTACTAATCAATTTCACTGAACTTTTGTAGATGACTAATTAAATTATGTAAGATTCATTCGTTGTTAGCATCATTATTATATATTATTTTCTTAGTCTATTATCATAATTAGCTTTTAGAATCATTTAGGCTCGTATTTCTTGAAGGTACCGATGACTGTGTCGAAACGCATTATATATATTGTTTATATTGATAATGTGCCAAGCAGACAACTGGTTAGTTCTTCTAGGATTAACAAGGGAGTAGAAGGGAAGCTAAAACATGATTAAAAAGTATAATTACACTACTCATATGGGAGACAAACAATGTTGAAGATTGATTTTTGAAGACGTTTGATGAAAAACGTGATATAAATATAATAATATCAGAAATTTATCAAAGCTTTACTCTCGTATATGATAAACTTTAAATAATTAACCGAGAGTACCGAGCAAACCCTTGATTTTATTACACTTGAAATGGTTTTAGCCAAAACTACTTTCAAACTATTAATTAAAAAAATAAAAAAAAATAATATGATTCACCAACTCTTAAATACCTAAATATTTCTGGTAAAACTCCTTTTCTCGTATAACCTTGGCGATATTTATTTTTAATATCATTTTATTTAACCTTACTATTTGCATTCTTCCTAATTGCGGGAGTGCACTGCATGCGGGCGGCACATACCGATCAGCGTGGCAATCGATGGGGGAGGCCTACGTCCAGTGGATTACCTTAGGCTGATAATGATGATGATGATGATGACGATTGCCATCAATCATCTATAGATAACCAGAACAAAGTCAAAATCAATATGGCCGGCATAGATGGAACATAACGTGTCTCCTCTTACTTCATTTAGACTTTCATTTAAAAATTAATATTTTGTTTTAATTACTTTAACTCTTGACCTTTCCATCAAATCCAGTGACTGTTTTAAACACACACTTAAATGTATTAGCGAGTAATGTCAACATATGACGAATAACACGTATCTACACTTGTAAAAATCAATATAATTAACATAGAGGGATACAGACTTGTGTTGTGAAGCTTCCTATCTAAATATAGTAAGGGCTAGTTGAGTCAGTCTACTAAAAAGGACTTGTGTAGTGAACGACTGACCGAGTTCGTCGTTCAGATTGTAATCGCCAGAGTTGAATGACTTCCTATGAGTCACCCGCCGCAATACGCATGCGTGATCTTGTGAAGGTGAACCACGTTCTTATGTTTACTTCCATATTATTTATTTACTTGGTTAACACATACATAAGGAACACTTAAGTTACATTGAGACTACAATAAATACGGTGACTAGTCATTTTTAAAAAGTTGTTCACGAAACTATTAAAGCTGTGAATCTAATAAGCTCTTGATATTGAAATGAGAATAGCTGTTTTTCGTTTAATAAAAAAAACATTGTCATTTTGCATAACGTACTTAATTTTATGTGTTGGTGCAAAAAGTTTGACGACTGAAACACTGAAGATTTAATTTCTAAACAATCACTTAAACACTATTCATATTGTATTTATGTTACTATACAATCTTCACTACTTAATTTCTTTGTTCAAAACATAAAACAATGTTAATAAAATTTCAAATGACATCACTGGCTGGTATCAATACAAAAGACGATAAAATCAATTAGAAATAAATAAATAATACATTGAACAAAAGTGTATTATAAAAGTAGTGACGCCGTACGTATATAACATCTGTATAAATTGAAACGATATGAATCATCGCTTACTAATTGCATTTCACTTCTCATTTACGTCACAAGCATGAACTCGGAAGGTCAAACTTGCCAATGATGTTTGTACAATATACAGTCACTTGTTTTATTAATTTAATATAAAGGTTTTTCCCTTAACCATACTAATATTAGAAATGCAAATATTGGCTGACTAGATGTTTCATCATCATCAAACTTTGTCTGGTCACTGCTATATAGGACGTTCTAAAATACAGTTTTAAGTACATTGTGGAAATCATTAGTTATACAGGGTGATGATAATTCGTGTTTAATATATCCGATTAAAGAAGTAATATCACTTTAAAAATGTTACTGTTTTCATGAGTCGTAACTTACTTTAGGCGCAGATATCTCGTGGAAGGAGCTCGGTCTCGGCGCCGGCCCCGCCGCCACGCAGTCCACGGGCACGCTGTAGTCTGCGCACAACGCCGCCTGCGGACACGAATGTTATTAATAACTGGGAAATATCTAAATAGTTAGTACATATTATTGAACTATATTACCAATTCCGCTCAAGGATAGATGAATCTGTCACGATTTTTCATACAAAAAATGTATGATTATTTTAACAGTATACCAGATAATGGACCAAACGGCTACCTGAACTCTTTGTCGCAACTATCACTCCGTTAAGGACAGCATATCTAACCATGATCTTAATTTAATCAATTATCTAACTACTAAATTAATTACTTGATAAACAAGATAACTGAAATAAAGTTTATGCAACGAGTTCTTTTTTTTTGTACACAGATTTATAATTAAACATTTATTTATATGCTAAAATTAATTAATCAGTGATTACGTCTACATTCACAGCAAAAAACATTTTACAGCAGGATTCGATTAAATAAACAAAACAACATCATCCAAACGAAAAGAGTTAAAATTAATTATGCGTTGTTATCGTTTTATACTCCCTCGAAATTAAACTGGTAGAGTCGTTAATTATAATCTAAAGAAACATTGCCAAGTCAACAGTTCAAATGTCGCGAAGTAATAAAGTCGAGAAGTTTCCACCAGTGGAATTGTCGTTAAAAGCTTCTGTTGCCGAATTATTTGTTTATTTCTTACAAACTACATATAAACTTTATTTATTCTCGACGATGTAAACACGATATGTAACAAATTTTCCAAGTTCACTTGGAATTGTTACGAGAAATAAATTTAAGTAGTGTTTTATTTTTTTTTAATTAAACAAGCGTTTGCCGACGACCTCGTCAACGTAGAATAACAAAAAAATAGACCTCAGTTCTGAGGAACAAACGCGGATGCAGATAGAGACAAATGTTTAAAGAATTTTAATTATATAAAGGTTTTTCATTATAAGCAAATCAGATATAATACGTTCGAGAAACATGATTTTTTTAAACATACAGAAACTCTAATTAAATTTATTATATTATATGTTAAAGCTTAAACTTTCTCTTATTATATTTGGTTTCTATACTTTACTATACTAGATAGGTTTTGATGAAACAATAGTAATTATAATTAATTGATTTATGTTGATACGTATTAAAAGACGTAGTGACTACGGGTTTGAAAGTGTTGTGAGAAGTCTAAGAAAACTTAAGAAAGACATTGCGATGATAAGGCACGCCCGACAGACATGACGAGCACTTCGAGCGCATGCT
>JAODUI010000013.1:2989484-3014182 GCA_027563995.1 Papilio gigon
TGATATATTAAACAAATAAGTTATTAAGTTCGTATTTATTGTAATTTTTTCAATCGTTACCTATAGCATTTATAGTCAATTACAAATTACAGTTTTCTATATTACCCGTCTAGATCAAACTGTTGAAACTGGTCCTTATCTTTGTAAAACATAATCAACTAAACCCGTTATCTTTAACTTTGTAATATTTTTTTTGTTTGTTATATTATTAGCTGATTTTTGTTAATTTAATAATATTTCTTTTTCAATCCTAATTAAATTCTAGGCTTGTGTTAGGATACGGTTTAAAATAGTTGAATATTGAGATTCGAAGTCAGGACCACCTCGTAGGCAATCATATCCTTAATCATTAGGTTGTTAGCGCTTAATTTACAATTTCAATAGACAGGACCAAAGTACTCGGCTCTAGCGGTTCTAAACTTCAACCCGAAGTCTCGTGAGATCGTACTCTCCGGGTACGTGTTCGCTCCGGCCGGCTCTCAGCTATACGTAGACGCTGAGGCGAACATCACGTTACCGACACTGCACCCTTGCACGCTGCGAGCCAAGTTGCACGAGAAGCAACCTAATGAGTTCCAGGTTGGTATGCAAACCAGTGAGCTAGCTACGCTTGAGGGGAGGGGGGGAGAAGAATCTTGAAATAGAGGCCACAAATGAGGATTAGGAGCGTGGGGTGTCCTCTCTCCCGATGGACCGACGACATAGCGCGGACGGCGGGAAGTCGTTAAGGAGGACCTATATTCAGCAGTGTGCATACAAAGGCTGTTGATGATGATGATGGTAGAACAAAATGAGTTCCAAATAATTTACATAAGGTTACTCAAAATAAAAACGTAATATTTACTGTTCTAAAGCTGAATGCTGTGGGCATATGGTTCACCGGCGTGGACTTCAACGTGGACGCGCTGTACCAGGACCAGTCGAAAACGAACCTCGCTTCGCACCGCGTCAAACTGACACTCAATAGCAGCCATTTTAAAGATATACAGGGCACTCGTAGTATCATCATAGAAACACGTACAACGTAAACTTTGTATTTAATTTAAAAAAAAATCACGCAAATGTATCAACATGTCATTTAAAGCTAGTTTTAATCAGAATTAACAAATGCCTTGATTATAAATTAACGGTCAAATTTTAACTTCAGTGAATAACTTCAAAACGAAATAAAGACTGAGTCATTATTTTAATACCACGCTGTTTGAAAATAATTGCGTTTTCGTACATTTTTTTTTAACAATAATCTCTGATATAATTCCATCTGTCTTTAAAGGGAAGATTTTTTTTGTTCTCTTTGCCTTGCTTTGATTTACAATATAGTCACCCTCGTTGTTAGGACATCAAGTCACAGATCAGTGGAGCGAATAGATAACATTATCTGCGCAGGGGTGATGTGATTGTTGCCCTAACAGACCTGCGTCGACGGCAATGACCTATAATTATTCATTATATTTAACTAAAAATTCATTTAAAGAATCACAAGTTAATAGACAAGGAATACTAGAGATGGTAAGTAAAGAAACAATAAATTCCAAACAGGGCAGTCAATAGACTATTCAATGAAATCTCACATTAGTATCCATAAGTTATCAGTGTCCATAAGTAATACATAGGAGAAAAAGTGTTTTCGATAAAATCAGTAACTTTTTTCTTTTTGTTTTAACATAAGTTGACTAGCTCGGTCACGATCTCACCTTATGTTAAGTAATCACGTGGCCAACTAACAAGCCAAAGAAACAATTCTATTTAATATATTCAAATCAGTCTATTACTTTTGTTAAGACCAGTGCCAAAGCGAAGGTAAAGTTTTTATGTTCAAACAATTTTATCTGCGTACTCGACAGTTGATCACGATACGTAGGAAGAACAAAGGTAGCGGAATTAAAAGGGGAGTAAAGGGGAATTCCTATAGGAATCTATGTGGCTGAGGTCACGAACAAAGCTGTACATTGGGGTGCAAGCGATTGAATGTGGTCCCTGCGGCGAGGGGTCCGGTTTGTTAAAGTTTAAAATCACCGTTCACTACGCACAACCAATGTCCAGTTTGAACTAATTAATGTATTAGAAAGAGAACAAACTCTAATGCTAATAATTACGACAAACGAAATGAGATCTAAAAATTTCCGTAGAAAGTAATATAAAACGTTTAATGTACATAAACGGGACCGACTACTTATAAAACGGCTCAAATCACGTGGAAATCGGTGTCAGTACCGACTAGTTTCGAGCCCATCGAGGGCTCTATAGTACCAATCCCACTAACCTTGAAGCAGAGTAGTATAGTGAAATGTCTCACGAAAGTTTAAAATAATTTCATAAACGAGACATGTCTAGTTTGTTTCACGTTTCTTATATTTATCTATAAATCTCTCGCACTAAATTCTCTAGTTTTGTTTTGTATGTAGTCTTTTTTATAAAAAAATAAAATAAACATACCTCTTTAATTATCCACAGAATTTATTTCTTCATTCAAGTTCACATTTTTGTCTATATTTAGAGTCTTATCGGATTATTTCTATATTCTGTAACGTTAATTCATACCTTAATCCGAAAACTAGACCTGTTCATAGCTCACCAATTGTATTAGGTAAATGCACGCGCTGCGGTCAAAGCCACTTTAACGCTAAAACCCATTAAAACCATTATTAAATCACGATCACAAAAGGTACGGAGGCCGTATGAGCAACGCTGGTAATTGAATGAAGCCGCTTGCTTTGTCTGATTGTGGTCAGACGGGATATTGATAACTCAGCTATTTCATTTTGCATAATCCGCTACTGACGCTTTCATTCATATATTACCTTATTACGTTACCACTGTCGTAACACATGAAAAAAAATCACCCGTCTTGTTCACTTTGTAAAAAGTGAGATAGTCATCATCATCATCGTAAAAATGTTATGAATACAATTTTGATTCCACAGATATGAATTTCCAATGCGAAAAAAAATATACAAAACATATTAACGGGACTCTCTCATATGATTAAATAAGTATAAATAAAATTGGCAGTGAAACTAATTATATAAAATTTTGTAAATAAAACCGTCATAAACGAGTTAATGTTACTTACTTACTACTACTACTTACGTACTAATTTTACTTACAATTTGACGTCTTGAAAAGTGGTTATGACGGATTTCCCAGAGAACCGCGAGCGAGGGATCTAAGTGTCGCGTCATTCACAACACGACGGTACACATTAGATACCATCCCACATATCCGTTATTTACTAAAGGCATATCTATATATGCACTTTAGATTTTATGACGTGTCATAGTTAAAAAGTGGATAAAAGCAGGATGAATTAACATCGTAAAAAGGGTATCAAATTGTATTAAACTTATAAAAAAGGTAAGCTATAAAACACCAATGTACTGCTAGAAAAATGTGGTTAAATTAAGACCGTAGTGTTAGGCATAAATGGCAACGTTTCAATTTTAATGGCCAAGTCGTCCTCCCTCCAGGTGGACCGACGACTTGGTGCGGACGGCAGGAAGACGTTGGATGCGGAAGGCAGAGGACCGCATACTGTGGAAGGCATTGGGAAAGGCCTATGTCCAACAGTGGGCAGACAAAGGCTGCTGATGATGATGAAGATGAAGCGAAATATTGATAGGATATGTGCATATGATAGGCGTAAATATGTAAAATCAGCTATCGGTAGTATTCAAGACTGAGAGAAGTAACTAAATTAGTTGATTCATGTAACAAAATTTCTAAGAACACAACAATACCGGAAGGAGAATTGAAAAGCCGAATATCAAATGAAAATAGAGAGACGGTATTGTTTACAATTGGAGTGGGTATCACAATGTGACAAGTTTGTAGAGGCTCCAGTTATTACGCGCTGAAAGCATCGCCTTGCTGACAAAGAGCCCGCTGTTACTGCGCGCTGCGAGCTCCGCCGTGACGCCGCGATGACAGACTGACACGTCTATATAACTTCTTTCTTTTGAAAATCTTAAAGGGTATAATAGAGTGGCCAGAGAAAGGAAAATTACGTTGAACACGAAGTTAATTATGAATCTTAATCAAACAAGAGACAATCGTTTTCTTCATCGTACTAAAATAACCAGAACAATGAAGAGAGGACACTGTCAGATATAGTTTTACCATCATTAATATACAGATATAAACAGATCTTTTTTTTTAGTCGTATTACCTCTATGGATTATTGGATTGTGTCAATACAAACGAGCTACAAACAAATAACAAATGAATGCAAATTTTTCGTAATACGTGGAGATGGCCAGATATAACGGTTACCATCTCACACAAACAAATATTTCTTTGAACCAGCTATTCGAAAATCATCCTGCACCCATTTATAATGAAATCCAACTTGCTACGACTATTTTTCGTGTGAGATTCAATAACACTAACGCGCCATTGTTTAATTGAGAGTTTACTGATGGAGAAATGAAAAATTTCAATTAACACTCGCTTGTTCGATCCGTTTAACATGGAATTGGCTGGGACTGAGCGGGACTGCGGGTGCCTATATATATACATATATACGATACCTATACAACGTACAATCAATGTAATCCAAGTGACGTTGTTAACACCGGATGTTGACGCTGCAATACAGGTAAACGGAAGGGACACTCGATAAATTACAGTATTGTATGACGTTGTTTTCTGTTACAATTCTGTCGTAAATTATGTGAAACAAAACACAACTGTTCTAACAATGTTTACCATCAAAGGTTTAGTAAATCGTTTGATATCGCGTTACCAACAAATCAAATATTGACAAAGTGAATTAGTTTTTTTTTATTTATTAGAAGAGAACAATGTTTCCCATTGCTAATCTCAAATGATGTCTGTATACAGCAGAAGACATCTTGATTTAATTCAAGTGGGAACAAATAAAAGATTTTCATTCATAACTAGGTGTCGCCCGCGACTACGTCTGTGATAAAAAAATAACTAAATTAGAAGCCTATGTTCCAGACAATGTTAAATATCAGACAGCCATCTCTGTTTCTCTTTAACAAATATGCATCTAAACTTTCGTATTTAAATTAGTAAAATTGCCAGTATCAAAGTGGAATATTTTTTTAGTCGGTAGTAACTAAGATAAATTTATCGTTCCAATTATAATAATGTTGTTAAAACAATATGTTAAAGTTAAAAATATTTTCAAAAACAGAACGTTAAAAATCATTTCCAACGAAAAGAACAAACGCCATACTGCATTCTTAAGTGTTTCCCACTACCCAGACGCACTCGCCAGAAAATTGATATAAACCTCTGGCTGGGGTTCGCTCCGTTCTCCAGGTGACGGGGCCCATGTTTATAGTTCCCGACAAGCGAACGTCACATCTAACACTAACGAATTAAAGTTGACATTTGATCGAATAGAATAAATGTCGGAAAGGTATACGTTCGTATAATTCAATAGCATTAACATTTAATACAAGTAAAATTATGTTCTGCGTAATACCTTCGGTTTGTACCATTTACAATGAATTATTCATCATCATCATCATCAACAGCCCCTGTCTACCCACTGTTGGACATAGCCCTTTCCCAATGCCTTCCACAGTATGCGGTGAAAATTAATCAATTAATAAAATAAATGAATAAATATGAATTATTAATTGTTCCAAACTATTTTCTTTTTTATCTTCATTTTGTTATATACAAGAATTTTGCCAATAAAAAGTGACTGCTAGGACTAAACCAAAAATTTATTTACTGACTTAGTCGATACAAGGCATTTTAAAAGTATCTTATAAGACTATTGTAGGAGTACAAATGCATTAGAGTGACAATGTAACGAAGACAAATCAATGTTTCGATGACCTGACAGCACGACACGGTCGGACGCCCAGCTAGATACGGGACAGAAAGCCATTAAGCTGAGAGGATGGTATTTATCTTTCCCTACCCTCCGTGAACCTTATAAGGTGACTTGGCGTGTTGCATTAGAAGACAGATGTTTCGTAATTATATTTTATATGTACCAACATTTTATGTTACACTTTACAAACAATTTTCGTTCAAGCAAAAAAAAATATCCAGATTACTAACTGTTTGAAAAGTTTTCTAGTATTTAACTAATTAATGAAATAAGTTGAATTGTTTTCGAGTTTATTCAAAATCGTCCTTTTTTTGTATATATTAAAATATTAGTAGATATTTAGTTAGTCTACTAACATTTCTCGTAACCATTCCAGGTAAGCTCGAAAAAGCTTGTGTTAGGATATGATTCACAACATAAGTCGAATGGCCGGATTCGAATCTACGACCGCTAGATTGGTAGTCCATACCCTTAGCCATTAGGCTATTGGTGCTTCTATTATGTCGTAACATTCGTAATCATAGTAACGGGTTCATTCCCAAGTGCTTGTGAGATATTAATTACTGTATTTACAACTAAAAAATGTCTAAAGTCTGGCAAAAATAGAAGTTATTTTTGAACGAACTCATTTCGTTCCTCTTTGTTTCTCACAAACTTTTGCCGTCAATGTTCGCGTATTTCAGAAATTAGTCACAAAGCAATTACCAAAACGTTCTCGTGTATATACCGTGTGGTATATAACGCGCCCCAATTTCCTAAACATGACTCACACGCACCAGTATGCCGGTTGGAGTGGCCTTCAGCAATATAAATTACTTCTTTTGCATAATATCGATCATTCCACGAGCCGGCTATTTCGGTACAATGGATAAAATTGTGTTCACTTTCTTTTCACGTAAGACAATCAACAGTGGGGAGTTTATTTGCCGTGTTCCATTACTGCAGCATTATATATAGAAATATTGTGTACTTTCTCATTTTGTGATAACAACCAAGCCAACATACAACTTCCAACAATTCAAAACCTTAAAATTCTCAACATCACTTGCGATAAAACTATTAAAACTTTCGTGAGACATTTCACTAAACTACTAACACAGCTAAGTACAGCCCTATAGTTCCCTCGCCCTGATGAAGAACCCCCGACGAGTCCGAAACTAGTCGGTACTTACACCGATCTACACGTGAGTTAAGCTGTTTTTATTAGTAGTTTAATCAATTGCGATATTTCCGATTCCTAAGCTAGTTTTAAAAATCAAGATTATCTCTCTACCCTACGTCTTCTAACTCTAGTAAATGTGGCGACTATATGAACGTAAAATTTAGTATCGTTTGATTGAAATAAAAAATCATCATTAAGAATTATTAGATATCCCCACATAAATCATCATCATCATCAGCCCATGTCTGCCCACTGTTGGACATAGGCCTTTCCCAATGCCTTCCACAGTATGCGGAGGACATCCAACGACTTCCTGCCGTCCGCACGTCGTCGGCCCACCTGGAGGGCGGACGAATTAATGAAAAAAAAAAAATTAACTTATACGTTCTAACAGAATACGTTGTATGTACGTTTATGTCAAATTTCATCCGGTGAGATACCTTCTAACAAATATTTAAACGTTCGCATTCATAATAAGATGTTCGAAATTCAAACATAGGCGACCGGTATGTTGTAATTTCTTGAAATAACAAAAATAATTATTACGTTACTGCACCGTCGTGACCGTACTGGGAATCGAAACATGACAAATCTATGACAGATGGACGAGATTTTTCTATAATGAATCTCGCACGGTATTTATGCGTAAATTTTTTGAATCATAGTTTCCAGTTGTTAAAGGAAATGCCTTCGGCGTTTACTTAAGGTTTCTTAGAAGCTGGACGGAACTGGACGTGACTAATGCAGTTACTTCTCTAAGCAATAGTAATGATAGCCTTTAAGGGTCAGTCTTTATTCAAGTTCAAGAGGTTTATATTTTCAGAGGGTTTAAAAAAATGGTGCAATTTTTTTCTTTTTGTCCAATAAAAGCTACATAGTTTATACATATACATATATATGAAAATAAATGACTAAGGAAGAGGTGTCGTTTTTAATTCATTGTCAGTGGAAGCCCACGGTTAATTAGTGTACACTTTCACTATACTGACACTGATCAGTGTGTGTATGGATAATGATTCCATTCATATTGAGTTGTCGCGTAAAACACCTGGTACAGAAGCATATCTGTCTTCACTGTTATGTTTTTCTATAATACTTTGGCAATGGGCACCCAAGGGATAACTACGAACATATAAATTCATATTAATACCGTCCTTCCAGTGAAGGGCAAACGAATTAAGCTAAGCTGACTCATCAAGCGATAAACTGTGCTGGGGAATCTCAATTCAGACTGTCCTACATTCACTTGACTGCTTTTAATACTTTATTGTCATCAGTGTAAAAAAGAACATCGTATAAAGTTGGCTACAGATCTTAAGCTTTAACTGCACAGTTCTCTGTTCAGTTAACCATAAAGGTAGCTAGCTTAATCTGTTACGTATTGTTTTCTTTTTATTTCACTCATCATCAACATCAATCTGTTGTTTTCCCTACGCAGAGTCAGCATACTATGTTCTACTCTTCCATACATCTCTGTCAGCTCATATCTGAACTCACACACTTCCTACGCATATCCTCTTTCGTGCAATCCGTTTTGTTTTTATTTTACTATGCCGTTAAATATTTTAAACGTTATTCCTAACTGTATGGGGTAGAATTTTCTCAGTTCAAATTTACCTTTTTAATCAATTAAGTATATTGATCGCCTCCCATAAGTAATTACTAATCACCCAAAGGATTTCTCATCTGTCGGGGAATTGTTTCGCTCACGCACAACTTCAATAAGAATTAGTAGTACAATATAGAACTCATACAACTTTCTTAATTACAAACTTCCGCCGTTATAGGAGTGCTGTGAATGTTCTGGTTCCCTAAGCATATAGTGATTCACTGGACCAGCGTGATTGACTATGGCCTAGTCACTAACATACCATGCTTAAAGCCCCTCAGTGTGTATGTAAAGTGAGCTAAATTTACTATTTGTGATTGTCAATTTGTAATATAATTAAAAAAAAACACTCGATGTCCACTACCGAAACAAAACAAAAGAATTTCAATGTGTTGCGCGGTTTCAGTGGAAATTCACGTTTGAAACTCAACATTGTATGCAAAAGCCGTCTCCTTCGTGGCGGCGGTCGCAATTAAAATGGCCGTCGGGGTGAGATCTGGCTCCGTTACTATTCGACAGTTTCCCAGTCAAGTGATTGGAATCATTAGTGCCGGGGCAAAAGTATACCTTTCTAATTTTTTTTTATTTTTAAAAATCATTTATTTTAAAACTTACATTCAACGTTTTTTTTATTATTATAATTACACCGACTAAGATGTTATTGCTGTTAATAAATTGTCTGTTATTGCTTATATTGTGGGATATAGTTTATATTGTACGGATATAGTTTGACCATTCAATTTACTTCGTGTTGCAGTTTACCCAAGATCGCGTGCTACACGTCAATTCATCTTGTTGTTGTGTAGAGATCGTGCCGTATGGACCGCGTTTAGGAAACTGCAAGTTAATCGTCCATATATTAGGCCGTATCCCCATGTCTTAGTGAGTTGTAAGACAAATTGATTGCAAAAATATTTTGCTGTCCATTTATTGCTTAGGGAAGACAACAGTACGAATATAATGATATATTTATGAGTACGGAGTAGTTCACCTTATTTGTTAATGATTCGAGATTAAAATTACTTACGAAAATAACTTTTAAGATGACTTTAACGTAATTAAATAAAAAAAAATCACTACATATGTCATTTACTTTTTGCAAAACCGTGCAATTCATTTTAATGTAAAATTTGCCGTTACTATTTTATAAGGCGTTTTGGTCAATCGGCGTTTTATGTTTATCGAGAATCTTTGCGTTCAGTATGTTTAACATAAGCAATGTTTGGAATTTTAAATTATGGGAATCACTTCCATTTTCGAACACCCTGAAGTATCAGGTGTTCAACCTGAATATCTAATCTTAATGGAGAGTACACACGTATTTTGAGATAAGGGTGGGTGTAAATCTTCGAACGAAATGTTTTATGAACTTCCCCGTGGGAAGTACCAGCTTGCACGATGTCGAACAAGTTCACCATTTGCGAATACAAGCGTTATCCTATTTTAGCGCCTCAAAAAGTTATAGGGGATACGAAATTGACAATTCCGCGGGACGGTAATAAATTTTAAATCTATTTTCGATAATATAACACTAATATTTTGAGGGTAAAATATTTTAAGCAACCTATATAACATTGCAAAACCACATAGAAAACATCTATACATCTGGTCATACCAAAATTACCTTCGAATAGAGACTTCAGTAATCAAAAACTTTGCGAACCTTTTAAGCACAAATCCCAAAACTTTAACGTTAAAATATCTTGAACTTCGTCCCTTCCTAGTACAATGAAATAAAACGTCGGTTTAAAAATTGCTATGACGCTTGTTCACCAAACTGACATATACGCGACACCTTAAGTGAACATTATACGTTAAGTAAACTTAAGTGATCATAGAAGGACTGGCTAAAATGGCCAGAAAACCGTGAGACGTTGTCGCCCCATCAAAAAAAAATATTAAATATATATAGTTGTCTAAGCAGATATATACAAATACATTCGATTCAGTAACACAGAACTGAATATATAAAATTACTGAGCAAAAAAAGTACAGACCGCCAGTCTGTAGAGCCATTAAAATTATATATAAAAAAGGCAACATTAATCGATTGTTACAATATTATACGTTTTTATTGAACTTGTAAAATTAAAAGACATGTTTGTATTCTTTTAAAGTATGATTTTATCTTTCCACCATTCGTAACAAAGTTAACAATGGGCTATTTTAATGACATCAAGGGAAGAACGCGTCTCTCGTCTCGTTTATGATTTATGCAAGTAATTTACTTAAGTGCGTACTTACGAAGATACGCAACGAGCTTTTCAAACGGGAACGTGGATTAAAATATTCACCGCCGATCGGAAAATCTCATTTTTAAAATGCTTTTTTTTTTACAACAACACAACGACTATTTTAAATTGAATTTAAGATGCATTCAGAGATTTTCAAATGCGTGATAGTCATATTGACATATTCCTGTCTCTGTTTTAGTATTAGAGAAAGAAAAGGACAACAACATATATTAAAACAAATGACAGTACTAAACGGGTTACATTACTTAGTCGAGATATCATGACCGCATATTATGAAGGCGTTTGTGAAGCAATGAATTAACAAAAGTTGATGGCATTATGAGTTAAACTATGACCTCCAACTGTGACGTCATACAAAATGTAATTGTTACTTAATTCTCTTAAAAATGAGGTTGACAAAATGTTGAAGAATGTTTCGTCAGTGGAAACTTAGGATGAGACAGCTTAGATTTATGCTATAGGTTTTGTATAATAAATTAAAACAACAATATTATAGAAAGCCTACAAATTAATACAACGCTGTAAACAATTGCTGTAAATCTGTTTCACTCGTAACGTTGTTATGACGTCATTCAGATTTTTCTATTAATACAACAGAAGCCATTGTAGTGAAAAGGTCAAAAAGAAACCGTCTATAAATAGAAAACTGCATACTATCTGCCGCAGTGTTTTCTTAGCGAGTTTCTTTTGTTCTCAGGAGCTAGCCTAATAAGCTTCTTCGACACTATGAAAGATATGACAGTTTACAAAACATATTGTCGTCTCACTTATTCCGTTCCGTGAATAAAAGAGATAGAACGTTCTTTTAAATATCACAATCGACATAAATGTTCAAACACTAAGCATGTAACAGGGTTAAACCTTCGTCCCCTAACAGTATCACGAATGTAAACCCATAAGGTGTTGATGCGTCAATAACTTACTGTAAAACATTGGGACATCCCGATGTACTCAAATAATAGTAAAACGGGGATATTTTTTAGGGAATAACGCCACGTCCGCACCCCGCGGCATCACGCGGCGTCCGACATATATATCACGTTACAGACCCTCGCTTGGACCCGGAAATATGTACGTGACATTTTGTTACTATAGTTTTATTTAACTTTTACACACGGAAAACAAAACAGAGTCAATTTTAAATCTGACTGAATAAACAATGAAACTGGGAGTTGATTTTTTTTTCCACTAATAATATTAAAAAAAAAATTACATACTTATCAATTATTGTCGGGATACACCAAATGAGTTAAATTAAACTAATATTGTTTAAACTTTATTGTAAAGAAATTTCAAAATTGATCGTAGTCACCCCACAAAACAAAAGTTATTAATGAAGGAAACCTAAACCCGTAGCCCTTAGGACAGGTTACTGCTACCCTTA
Source organism: Papilio gigon (assembly GCA_027563995.1). NCBI lineage: Eukaryota > Metazoa > Arthropoda > Insecta > Lepidoptera > Papilionidae > Papilio > Papilio gigon. The sequence continues at coordinate 3,001,707 of JAODUI010000013.1, forward strand.
GAGGTCAGCGTGAGTGGACTCATGTTGCCAATTAATAAACAAAACTTTATAATGAGGTCAAGTGTCAAAACAATTGTTCACAGGCATATACAAAACATTTTTGTTTAATTACTTCAAAACCGTCAAGATAGTGCAAACCAGAAATTCTTTGTGAGCGTATTAATTTATGTACGCGCTAAAACCACAGAACTGCAGAATTGCTATTTTTATTTGCAAGTATAAAAGAATTTTGCTAATCTATTCTTCCAGGCGATTACCCACACAGACTATTTTTGTTTCGGATAACTATCTTATATATTTTATGTGATGTGTCGATATACTTTTTAAAGTAAATACTTCTTTCATATGAAGTCAAGAATTTAGCTCCTTTTTAAAAATTTTTTAACTTTTCAACGTAAAGAAGTGTACGTAGTACTAAAAGAATGGTTTATTCTAATTTTCGTCTGGGAGGGGAGGAGACAAACGTGTCCCCTCGCCGAAGCCACTTCGACACTCACCTGAAACAATTCAACACGTCTTTGAATATTCAAGAAGCTTTTAGTCGAACTTTATTAAAAGTGGTCGAATTGTTTTAATTTACATCGAACAAAGTTAAAAGAAGATTGGAAAAAAGTTCATTTTCAATGCGGTACATTTGCGATTTCAAATTTAAAAAAAACTTAGTCTCTGTCTACGACTAATTGACCATGGATAATATTCATTTTGTTTTATTTTACTTTTAATTGTAATATTAAATTCGGATTCGAACTGGGGACGTCTACGAAGATATTTCCATTTGCTATTAATACACGAAAAGGTACAGTTTGAGGACAGATTTGATAGTTTTAATAGAACGGCTAGAAAAATCTATCTACTTTTTTTAAATATCATGAAGCATAAAAATGATTCGTCTGTATTTTCATTCTTATGTATTAAAAAGGTTTTTTGCAAGTAAGTGTGAAGTGGTATTAAGAAAAAGTAAAACAAGCAATTAGTGCTCTCAACTCTTCACAGAGTGTTAGATGATGTCATTTGGCAGTAATTATGCACTCCGCGGGAACTCTACGTAAATTATACTGCAATAAATATAAAGGAAGATTTTCATACTAAAAAGAGTCACTTAGCGCGATAATGGCTTAGAAACATCTGACGTATATAATGTATGTTGCAGTGCATTTGTTAAATGGTGTTAAAATATTATGTGTTCTTTGTTTTAGGTTTTAAATATAACCTTAAAATTTTATTTCAATTAAATTATTTAATTTCGATAAAATTGAGGTAGGAAATTCTTGGAATGGAGGCCATGGTTGGGAACCGAAAGTGTGGAGCAGCCTTCCTCCAGGTGGACGGGTGCCTAGGTACGGACGGCGGGAAGTCGTTGGATGCGGAAGCAGTTGGGAAAGGGCTACGTCCAACAGTGGGCAGACAAGGGCTGATGATGATAAAATGATTTAATCTTTCGTGAGACATTATTATAAATTAAATCGGCTAACACTCATATTCATACGGTGTCCCGACCAATTTCGAAGTCATCGGGGGCTCTTCTTCTTGGTGAGTGGGATTGGTATTATTTTAAGGAAGCGTTTAACTCTTCCTTGTCGAAACAGTACTCTTAGTTAGACGGGGGACATCTAATACATAACTGAATTAACCATTCTACATTTAAGTTATCGTACTTATTAAACGATAACCTTATGATACCTAAAAAAACACAGCCGAAACAAAATACATTTTGAAACAAAGAAAATAAAAACAATATTCGTATATGCTATTGGGCTTTACATTAATATTGAAAACTTGCGCAATCACAAAGATATTAATACGTGAATTCTTTTATATATATAACATTGTCATCAGAGTCCTAAAATAACAACAACAAACAACAAAAGATCGTAGTGAATGTCGATTTCCACTGTCAAGACTCTTGTTCAAAAACATTTTACCGCCTGTGTTTTTTTTCGGCAGTGAGAATCCACGGTCGTATATAGAAATGTCTATCTTTTCAGTTCCCACTCGCTTGTACGGTTTATGATATTTTCGGCTTTCAATTCAGAGTAGGATTATGGCCCTAGTCAAAAAAATGTATTCGATTTCATATCTGCTGACCGGACGGTATAATTTTTTTAACAATACACATGAATGTTTCTTTTGAAGGGATGAAATTGTATGGAAAGGATTTAGCAACGGACTGACTTCAAATCTAACGCATCATACAAACATTTATGTATGAAATTATATAACGTAATAGCATTTGAAAAAATAATTCAAGTACAATTTTTTTTCAATGTGGCGTTTTATTGAAGTTTTTTTTTTTTAAATAACAAAAAATAAACTCATTCTAATTGTTTTGTTTTTTGTTGATAGATTTTACAATCGTAATTTTAGTAAGGCAGGCTACAAGCAGTTAAGAAATGTAATAAATAATAATAATAACAAAACTTTTCCCATTTCAAAATACTTGTCGGGACGGATGATGGTTCTCAATTTTTTTTTCCAAATTGTTGCTTTACCAAAATCAACTCTAAAAGTATGGAACTAAAACACTAAGTTCAACGGCAAGGTAACATAATTTCTCGTAGGTAAATCAAGAGATGCGTCAACCTTAACATTCACTTTCGAGATCCCGCAACAGTTTGGTAAGAGCAATCACTCAGCATATAATCTCTTAGGATTTAGTTCGCAGGCGCACCCTAATGCTCAAGGGGAGATCTTTGTTTTTAAAAGGACTGCGCCTTTCCGATAACCTTTGGAACACCATTACGCTAAAGTTTAACGCAGGACTCCCACTTGCAATACTGTAACTAAATTAAAAAAAATACAATAATAAAAGAGGTAAAAATACGGGCAATCATTTTCAAAACATCAATCCATATCTTTGTAATAAGTTAAGTTTTCGTAGTAATTGCAAAGTGATTTAATCATGGAAATTTACATCTCCGACTGTATCCCGACAAAAATGTGTCATATTTTAAGTTATCAAAGAGCTAGCGAACCCCCTTCCTATATCCCACTGTGCTGCATTACAAAGACGTCGGCGGCCCCGCGCCGCCGCGCCGCCGCGATGCCATTTTGTTTTTGACACTTCGCTTTAATCACCGCGTGAAAACATAAACAGTTGCATTCTCATCGCGAAAAGAGCAGTATATATGCAGCCAAAGCCTCAAGGCACATAGGAATATGTGGAGAACACCTTTGTCGAAATGAACATTGTTCGCATACATCGACGACGGTAAAAAAAAACCTTCAAAGATTACTACCGCCTCGCCCTTTTCGTAAAACACGACTTTTAACCCCTTAAAAAGTTCTTACATTAAATTGCGTTGATAAAAATGCAAAAAAAAACCTTTCAGATAGGGAGCACAGCCGCAACCTCGTGCTTTCTGGTCTGTTTTTAAGTTTTTTTTTTCAGTAAATATAATAGTCGACATTAATTTGCTTTCTTTAAATCCGTATAACCATCGTTTTTGTAATTACATTATTAGTAACTACCAAAGAGATAGTTTAGTAACAGGTAATATTTAGATGATTGGACCAGACCTAAACTATTCAATTTGCCTAGTTTAGTCATCAACTACACATAACGAAGGCAACCTCGATTCTGCGATTTAGTGGCCGTGGAATCGAACACGTTCAGTAGTGTGATAGTACGAATAAACTCAGAAATTATTTAAGAAACGAAGCTAACCCACCAATAATAATAAGTCAAGCGTGTTTCAAATGATGTGTACACTAAAACAAAAAGCTATCGTACCACGAAATCAATATCAATTAATGACTGTCGCTACTAATGAAGCAAATGAAATATTAAGATACAAGATCACGTCGCCACAGTTAAATAACTAATTACATTAAATAAAGTATATTAAATAAAGATAAAGTGCATCAAAATTAATAATATAAACACGTGTAGAGGTCCATTAGCAGGGTACCTATGCAAGATAAAGAGCCATTAGTTAATCCAAGACCGACCCTACAATAACTCACCCGCCCAATATTGCCTGAACGTAGCCGCTTTAATGAAATACAATTTGCATATTCCAAAGATTTATTTATATCGCAAAATACTTAATATTACTGATGCGATGACTACTGAATACACACAAATAAAGATAGATAATATTGGCTAAGCCTTCTTTAAATATAAATTTTTTGTGCTCTAATCGTAATAAAGGCGAACAAAAGAGGTTAAGGTTTGCGTCTTTAAATCAAAACGGCAGTCCTCTTGCGCAATACAAATTAGATCGGGCCTCCGAGGGTACCTCATTAGTTGTTATTCAATTTGCCCTCTGGAGACGTTCCAAATACAAATAAATCTGATCTTTGCAAATTGAATTATTTCAAAAATCCAGGATTATATTTTTTTGGCGAACATGATGTTATTAAGAAACCTCCGACGTCTGCATCCACTGACCTGTGAACAGACGTTGCTTGGAAGAAAACCTAAATCTAATTTTAAATATCTTCATCATCATCATCAGCTCATTTCATTATACGTCCCCCGTTAAATAGCTTTGGATTATTCGATTAATATTGGCTAGTCGTAAAATTATTCGCCACGTTATTCTTGCTTACAAATAGGAATTCCATAAATACCAGCCGAAACTTGGTGACGTGTTTTACACAGGCAACACAAATTTTCCAAATTCCTCAAATTGCTAGGCGACGTTTAGCATCCATTTTAATATTTAATTGGGCTATTACACTATTGTTCTATTGGACCCCTCCTGCGTCATAAGGGCATAATTCACAACGGAGCCCCTTCAGCTTACTGCAAAAGATCTTCCTTTCATTCAAGATTTAATTTCATTCTCACCCTCTGCAGGATCTCTGAATACATGGACTTAACAACTTACTGCCTTGCTTTGGAAATACAACTGCCGTTCAAGATCTTTGGGTTGACACTGAGGGATACCCTTAGTAAGACTATTAAATAATTGATAAGCAGTAAGAATGTACTGAGGCAAACCTTATACTTTTTGGTCTCCCTTCAACTTTATAAAACGTTTTTCAACCGTGGTAAGATTAAAGTAGCTAATGTTATATATGCCAATTACACCTACCGGTGATAGGTATTGGATACCTTTGGAGACCTATCTATTGACCCGTAGCGATGTTTTACTGACTATAAAAACGTCGTGCCGTGTATAGTTTCAGCAAACAGCCGGCATGGCCGATTCACGCGCGAGACTAATCCGATCGAACACAATGAGATGAAATTGCTGGGAGCGAACATCGCACGTTATTGCCACTAAATCTTTTACTCGGCGGCTGGCTGTGCCCGCGGCCGTTGCCTCGGGCCTTTAGTGTTACATTTGGCAATTGATTCCCCGGTGCCTACCCCTGCCATTTAAATGCTCCGGATTCGAACCCGAACAAATATTTATCTTTTACGGAAGCTTTATAAAAAGCGTGGTAATTAAAGCGAGTTAATATTTATATATTTATAAAAGTTTCGTAACTGATTTGGGGACGTTTTAAATCTCAATATTTAGCAACGGCTGATGGATATTCATTGTAGACAACTCTAGAACGGCTAAACCAATCTGAATGAAATTTGAAACAGTCACAAATTACTATCTTGAATAGCGTATAAGCTACTTGTTAATTGTATATTTTTATACAGCACAGACGAAATCGCGGATGACAGCTAGTTTTCCATAAAAGAAACGATTCAGTTTTTTCAATTCATTTTTCACAAATCAAACGAAAAAAAGTCTGCTTTCGACAAATTCCAACAATGTATGCTTGAAATATTTTAAATCAAAGTAATAATAAAATTATACAATACGCTACAGAAGAAATCAATGCTATTTATTCACGTTCTTAGAACTCAGGTGGTGGCCCGCAATCCGCGCGTGGCAAAAATGATTTCCCTTCCCACATTCCAATCACGTACTTCTGAATTTGTCATATTGGATTTCGGCGGACGCTCGTCATGTTCCCCCTCCCTTGTCACCTAGCCAAAATGAAAACATGCATCATTTCCCCTAAACACGCTCAACTCGACCTTAGAGGCCAAGAATGATGGAAGAGAATCCTAAAAACTTTTTAACAACGTACAAATATGATAGATTTACTTTTCTCATCACATCGTAGCTTTGTCGCGATTTTTACTTGACTTTTTATTAACGAACTTTAGTTTATGCAGACAATGTTCAAATATTATCAATATATTTATGGCGTATTAAATTCTTGACAAATGGTCACTATTTTTTAATATATAAGAACATATTAAAATAATCGTAGCAATGATAAAATGAATGTATGCACATTTGAAGGACTGCGCAAAACGACTTTGCGGTCACGAGGGGCCCGAGTTGTGACCAGAAGTGATGGAAAGTTCTCGAAATGTCCAAAAATTTAAATTAATGTAGGCTGTTTTAAAAGGAGTATTTTAATTAAATACGTATGTAAAAAACACATTATGAATGTTCTAAGCCTCTCAAAGTATTATAAAAAATAATAACGTAAAGGGTCTAAGTTATTTGTTGCGGGACTTATCAAAATAGCGGGAGGGCATTTTAAACTCAATCAAGGGAAATCAAAACGCGGAAAAATTGAGGGGCTAGCGTTGGAGGGTTAAATTCGTATCATCGATTGGTCGTTAAAAGACGCGCTGACGTTTGGAATCTTCAATCGACGTCGAGATTACAAATGGGGATTACAATAGAATCTGTTTTTATAAAGTCATGATGATTCCTTTAGACAGTGGAAAACCACGTTTTCGTCCTATAAATGAATCTACAAAGATAGAAATGACGAGAAGTCTCTTCCTTCCTGAATATAACAATATTTATTTTTGTTTTAATTAAATTCTCGGCTATTATAACATTTTAATCTATGGATTACTCACTAAACAGCGACCTTATATTACTAGCTTTTCCCGGCGACTTCGTCCGCGCGAAACTAAATAGAAAATAATAATAAATATAATTTACGTTACTCAGTGATAATGTAGCTTTATAATAATAATCATCACCATAGTCAGCCCTTGCTGCCCACTGCTGGCCTTTCCCAATGCCTTCCACAGTATGCTGTCCTCCGTTTCCGTCAGTTTTATAATGGCAAAGTAATTTCTGCAATCGGTCCTGTGTATAGATCATTATGGGACACGGGGGATGTTAAGATGAAAATTATAAAACGTTATTGCCATATAAAAATTCCTAATAAAATTCAGCACATTGTCCCCGAAATCTTTCAAGTCTCGTATACGAACAGCCATTACGGTGACGAGCGCCCTATTGGCGATATTTTTTGTAAGGTCTTTATTGAAATTCTACAGGGCCGCGGGAAAGTTTGCGATCGGACGGACGGAATGCGGAATTACTGCTACGAAACAAATGAGATTTATAAGTTTACTTTTAGGACGAATATTTACTTTATTAAATGTCGTAGTCCTTTGAACTTGCTTTCGAAACTGTTGAACAAAATCTTCTTTGTTCAATTGTTGTATTTTAAACAAATGAATTGAGATGTAGTAGAATTATTAAAATATTAATTACATATCTTACTAATGTGAAAATGAGAAAGTATGGATGGATGTTTGTTAGCAGGTAATTCCAAAATAGCTGAATGTTAAAAAATACTATTTGAAATTGCGTATAGAATAATATTTCTTTTGTTATACAATACAAAATTGCACACAAAAGCTCTTACTATAAGAAAGTCGTATTTACTACATTTTTGATACATCCCAACAAATAATTTTTATAATTATACTTTGTTCCTTTTTATTAAACTAACGTTCTAATCGTCGCGTAGTAAAATGTTCGTTGGTTAATAAAGTTAAGCTTGAAAATAGACTAAGGCGAGACAGGTAAGCATCCTTTATGCACAGTCTGGCGCAAGTGGATAGTAAGTGCTTAACTTGACGTTTTAACTTTTATCGGATGCGTGTTAATAAAATGTTTAGTGGTAAGTGAGAGTAAGTTTGAGGTAAGTGATAAGTCTACGATATAAATATCTAATATAGAATAAGTAACGAATTAATAATACGCTCAATAACAGAGAAAAAAAGAGTTCTACTCAAAACTTTAATTTTTAGACGACGGGTGGCATTATACATGCATTATGACAGAATAATAATTAAATACTTTTAAAATCATCTTTGTGTTTGATAAAAAGCTAAAAACCAATATTCAAAAGTAACCTCTACATATAAATGTAATCGTAATAAAAAAAGTAAAGTTAAAAATTTTCAATTAAAAGATTTTGCCTTCGAAACAAATATTCGTAGAAACCGCCAAAAATAATTGCATAACGCAAGCGCCAGAAGAAATTAAAGTTGCCATTCATGAAACCCTAGAAACGAGCTGGCGGATTGTTCCCGGGGGAAATTATGGACTTAACACCTGACACGGCTCAAATTTTAATGTCCTCACTTCCAGGCACTGGACCCGTTTTGTAATTTTTTATATTTAAAAATTCACTCTAACTTATCTAATATAGAACAGAGTAAGTGAACTTATAAATCTTCGTTAACCATCATTTGTGAGTAATGGCAGTCAAAAAATTATTTAAGTTACTACAACGTAGTTTTTCTAATACCTATACATTACTTAAAATTTGTCAGCATATACACTCATCTCACTGATACACCTCAGCACACTATTCACTCTTTTTCTAACTCTAATGGCAGTCTTAGTGGCCAGTGTGCGATCTCTTTGGCAGAATGGAAACTCCTTATATACTAAAGAGGTCGTCATAAGCAAACCTTCTTTCAATAGTGTATAAGATAAAACAGTCCGGACTATATAATAGAAATATGTATTCTTTATATCAAATAAAATGAATCACCATTTTTGCAGGCTCTTATCACCCTGGGCCATTACCCTCTATGGAGGTCGAGAGCTGACCCGAATAAAAAGTAACACAAGCACGAATAAAACATACTGTTTTGTAAATAATTTATTTTTTTCCAAACATTTAAGTGATAATCGTCAGTTGAATTAGAAAGTGTCTGTATTCCCGTGTCAAATTACTTGAATTTTAAGTCAAATTAGTACCTTCACATCTTAAACATCTTTGTTACTACTTAAATCAGTTGGCTTATTTAAGTATTTATCAAGAATTAGACCATACTGATAAAACAACAACTAATTTAAACATTCTATAAGATAAGCATATTAATATTAATGTAATATAATGCAATACCGACATCAAAATAACGTCCAAATTCTAAACAATTAAAATAACTGTCCATTTTTTTTTTCTATATCAATGAATGAACGCCGTTGGTTCGTTTTTTTTTTTGTAATAATAAAAAAATACTACAAAAGGTGTGTCAAGTAAAAGCAACGTAACTGATTTCTGATTTATTTCGTCATTAAAAAAATAAAGGCAACATTAGTTTAAATTAACAGTCGAAACAACTAGTTCTTCGTAACTTGACACCTTTGCGGTACAATATATTGACGTACCTTGTAAATCTAAATAATTTATAACGCTGTGAAACTTGAAAATACGCGCATGTTATATATTAGACTTCACCGTTTCGGACAAAATATTTTAATAGATTCCATTAGTAGGTTTCTGATCGTATCTTTGACAGGTCTGTAATTAACATCGTCGACTTTGGTTAAATATGTCTATTAATAAATTTGATAGGTTATTTAGTATATTAACAGCTTAGAAGACGATTGCAGATTAAATTACATTTAACGGAAAAAATTGACTGACATTAGTTAAAAAGAAAAAAAAAATGTTTTTATGAATAATATTACATACGGAGCCGAACACCGATCATCGTGGCGATAGGTGGCATACGTGTAGTGAATGATGATAATACTAAAATTAAGTAAGTGTAAAATTCAATGGAAATGAGACATCATAACAAATCTATTGTAACTTTATACGCTTGTAATCACAGAAATGAAATGCTGAGATGTTCTAAAATAAATCCGTAGTCAATAAATGACGTCAGCAAGCGTCTTATAATGCTCGTTTCCATTGAATTCGCCTATATGTTAATATTCTATTCCCAACGATAACATTTAGTATCAAAGGTTTGTGAACTTTGTGAGTTAAGTTTAGTCGCAGCCGCCGAAAGGTTAGGACGTGCGGTCATTTGTTATTTCTAGTGTGTGTAGCTGTCTCTATATATAAGTATATATGATTGCTCTGTGTACAAGTATATATGATTACTTCTTTTGTTTCGCTATTTTTTGTAATGTTCTAAATTATTGCATTTGTTTTAAAGACAGTTAGTTTGTAATCAAATAGCTTCCATTAACGCAAGACTGGTGTAATTTAAAACTTGTTTTTTGTCTCTTTTTAATAATTCAAATTAAATGAAATGGAGAATGTTACATGTAGTATATGAAGTATATCCTTTTGTTATTCAATTTTTATTAAATTTTGGTGTTTACTTGATTTTGTATTAGGTAAAAGCTCGGTGAAGCGTGATGGAAGTCACCTGACATCGCATCCCGTGATCTCTGGGATCTCTCTCTCCTATATGTATCCAGTAAACTAATGACGTAACTGATAATTCTTTGAAACAACACTTTGCGGTAAACTGTGTTAGCTAAACGCTTGTCAAAACTTTTAGTCACCGACGTTCCTTGACCTCCGCCTGAAGACTAATTAAAGAATTTTCTTGCGGAACTTAAATAATTTTACCTGCACATACTGATGTTGCGAGACTGAGTGAGGGCCGCCGGGGACACCAAACACCGGGGGCACCAGACCGAACAATATTTTGTGCAGCAGAGCATTCTTTAAAGACAGTATTACAAACCGTCGTTCAGCAATGGACGGAACGAGTCTCGCAGGCGCCCCCGCGATGTCGCATGCAAACTTTGTTACACGTTTGATCATTGTCTTGCCAACCCGGTGTCGCTGCGACCTCTCTAAACATTTGATTCCAGACGAAATATAATTGAATTCGACTTTTGTTAAAGAAACTACTAATTACTACTATAAAATTATGTTTAATTTCATAGTACTAATTAGTAGTTCCTTTAATTCGCGCTGTGTTCTTGGCTCACGTTGACATTGTCATAACTGTCCACTATACACGTTGCTGTGTCAATGTTGGTTACTGCTGGCGGCGAACCGCAACAAAGCGTTCGCTCTGTATTACTTTATTTTTTTTACAGGCTCTATTTACAATTCTTACTGCTGTTTTAATTTTATATATGAAGAAGTTTTAATTAGGTGAGAGGATTCCAGTAAGCAGTTTTATATTAACTCTACTTGAGACAGCTTTATGAAATGTAATTCCCGAACGTGGCCCGGCGCGCGCGTGCCTGGCGCCTCGGCGCCCTCCTCACTTCATACGAATTTTGAAGCTGTCAAGGTAAAAGCACGGTCATACGGCCGGATACAACGGTTCAGCTTTCGTCAGCTAATACTATCTTTCAGAAACCTATTGCTCAGTAAATAGGCACACGTTATGGGGAATGAATTGTTGCCCGGTGAAGGCCAGCGTGCGGTCGAATGAGATAATCGACAGATAATATCAAACAAATCCACCTCGAGCCCGGCGCAGCGACATGTCACATAGTACTTTGAGTGCGGTTTGAAGTCGGCTGTCAGCTCGAGGTCGGCCGTGCCTTGCGCCGGAGCGCGGGGTGCGGAATGCGGGGAGGGGTCGCCGCCTCTCGGCAGGACCTTACGCCGCCACGTCCGGATCCGGACACCACGACTAATGTGAACAATTATTGTCAATGACTCGACTCGTGTTACGTTATAATGTATGTCCGCTTGCCAAGGCGAGGCTGGTCACAGAATTTCAATAGTTTTACAATTTCTAATTCCCTCCGAATAATTTAAACCGTAAAAGAGCGTTATTACAGCAATGGCCGCACTCACTGCCACTCAAGCGATTTACATTCGCAGACAAGTCAATCGTTTTATAATAATTAGCTTCAACAAAAAGCCCGCGACTGCGCGGCGGACACTTCGCTGTGCGTAATTATCACCAAGAGTAATTAAGAAAAAAAACTAATGTATTTTACGCGTATTGAGAACAAAAAGCGAGCGGAAGTCGATGTTGTTGTTTTAGTGAAAGTCCAATTAGTGCGCGCGGCCTTGCGGGCGGCGGGAGCCTGCGCCGGGGCTCCTCGCCTCGTGGTTCTCGGTCTGATTAATATTTGACCTTCAACTATGACTTCGACAGAGGTGTTGAAAGCCATGATACAAACGGTGACTAAGCGAGCCGAGAGTATATCTCCTGGTGGAGGGCCTCCAGCGACGGAGGAATAAAATGTCCCGATCCTCGGTTGGTACACGTCGGTACACATTCGGTGGACAATAGTACTGCTCAAAATAATTTTGAAACAATTAAAAAAAACAGGTGAGTGTCAAGCAGTTGCGAAGCCCTGGGCTGCTAAAGCAGTGATCAGATAAACGGTTTACATTGTTGTTACATACATGCATTCAGACAGACCCGGACCACCGCACAGATGTCAGTCAACCCCCAATGTCTTTACAACCCGACTATACTTGATAGTGTTTTGTTCAGTATTTGATACTAAATTTCAACACATCAAGTT
>JAODUI010000013.1:3024544-3091501 GCA_027563995.1 Papilio gigon
ATAGGCAGATATAATAACGAAATTCTGTACTATTTTTTCTAACACCCAGAAATCTTCTTTTGAGAATCTCTTTCTAACTCTAAAACTGCAGACGAAAAGAATGTTCCCATAAAAATATCATCATCCTGCCCTTTGCACTATGGAGGGTCAGCACAGTATGTACTCTACCATACATCCCTATCAGTCGTAATATTTGAAGTGACACTTATATAAAAATTATGATATAGGAAAAAAATATTAAATATAAATTTTTGAAGGTCTTATATTGGGTTCGTTCGCCTTAAACTTGACCTTGGCGGAGGAGCTCTGGGTAAGGTGATAAATAATGGTCATTTTTGTAACAGTACCCTTTTTTGTACTTTGTCGCTTTGATTTTTTTTTAATGAGTTTCGGTTTACCTGGAATATACGTTATTTAAAATATAAATACTTAATAATTACATGACAATATTTAACTACGAAGTTAATATGAATAAAGAATAATTTGATGTGTAGTTTATAGACTGTATAAGGTCTATTCATACTTACATAATGTATTGAAAAAAGGGATAGAATGACATACCATAACTATATGAAATTCAAATTGTTATAATATTATTAAAACTGCTATGTTCGTTAGGATGACTAAGTTCTTCAAGAAGCGAGTATATCTCTTTGTCAATGGCCGGCATCGCATCTGTGCTATTGGATACCTATGGAAGTCGATGTCGTTTGAAAAAAAAATACAAAACTTAGTAACTAAACATTTATTGTATTGACATTGTATTATGAGATATGTTAATAGAAATAAAATGATTTATTTCACATTTTACTTGTATCAAAGAGATTGGAAGAACCGTTGTACGGATGTTGAATATTATAGAAATTATGAGTAGATATCAAAAGTGAGCATTTATCAAAGATAAATTGGATAGATTGCTTAGTTTCTATAAGAATTATGGACTTTGGGTAAACAACCGCTGACTCATACCGGGGTCAATAACTTTTGTTATAAAACCTGTTGCATTTTACTATACTTTAAGTTTCGCTTCTCCTGAATTTATATTAACAATTATTTCCACGAAATCATAAATGTAGGTTAAAATTTATTTCCTTTGAACTTTATCTCGCTTGTAAATCAAAACTAAATCTACCGAAAATGTCATATTCGCTTACATATAATAAACTACCGTAAAGATATGTGTTATCTAATATTTTAATCAGCACAAGATTGATTTCCTTATAAAATAAGAAAAAAAATAGAAAAAGTTGTTTTATTTTAAAGTAACTAAAATTAATTGAATCTTTACTTGATAGATAACAAGTATAGACAATCCGAAGCTCAAAATTTAGATATATATATTTTCTTTCACCATTATCTGAAAAATCTAACTTCGATTAAACATCAAACTTGTATAAATAACTCCATCTCTAGAATATAAATTCATGTTCTACTTTTATAAGTAATTATGCAAATTGTCGAATAAAAGGCAATCCATCGTCCATAGTTTGACTTCTCGTCCAATACATCAGTACTACTGGTGACAAATGTAATCACTCCGGACATTATAATACTTAATTAACTGGTCCGGACTTAGTAAACAAACACCATCGGTCAAATTTACCGTCCCCAGTTAGAGAAACATTAATCTTGTCACATAAATGATATACAGACCTTTATCGAGCGATTTGTTTTGTTTTAAAACCACTTAATAAAATAAAGCAACAAAACTCATATACAATAAAAATATTGAAAAATTAACAATTGATTTTATGAAATATTTACTAACTAACCAACAGTAAAATAGTGGACACATTTATCGTATAACGTATATGTTCAAACTTTGAATTAATTAAAAACATAATAAAATGAATCATCATCATATCAGACACATGTCCACTACTGAGCGTAGGCCTCCCCCAAAGATCGCCAAGACGAGCGGTCCGCGGCCGCAAGCCGCAATAAAATGAATACCCCAAAGCAATTAATATTAAAAGCATAAGGCCAGAAAATGCTGAGAAAGGAATTTTTATTTCCCAACTACTAAACCCGTACCCATCAGTTAAGACGTCTAGTGAGCTGATGATGATGATGATGAAAGATATTTTTTACTTCCTTAATTTATTGAGGTAAATTATTGATGAGATTTTCAAAGAGATAACAATATAACGTAATAGAAAAACTTTACCTTGTTCAGTTGCAACAACGTAATTTATTACCTGAAATTTAAATTAAAAAATTAATTATGTCGGACTTTAAAAATTAAGAATAGGGGCTTCAACAGGCGGTCCTCGTATAGACGCATCAGTAGCATATGCTGCCTTAATACTTTGCAAGACTGGTTGATACATAACTTTCATGAAGGTTTAGTTGAAATGATACAAGATATATTAGTGAATTAAAAAACCTGCTTACAATCTCAAATATGACAAATTAAATGACTAATTTTCTTTTTACAAAATTTCCTATCATTCTAAAATATACCCGTAAAAGGTTAAATAAATCATTACCAAATATTTCATATTAAATCAAATTCTTAAATATATTACCAGGAGCCTTAAGTTCCCGTTTCCAAAGAAGTCATAAATCGAATGAATCAAATTGTTTTATACAGTCATTCATCATTCACTTAATGTACGACCGAGTTCGTGGAGATTAAAAGAAATCAAGAAAACATTTTCTTTAATATTATCAAGCTTTTGAAGATTGATTTGTTTCGATTATCATAAAAATATTTGCGTATCATTAAAATTCCTTAAATGAGTCATAAATTAACAGTAGAAATTATTTATACGTATAAAATATAGAAATACATCTCTGACAATACCAATTTGTATTATTCCTTAAGGGCAAAAAATGCACAGCCGCTTTCGTAATTTGCCCGACTATAGTAACGATACAAAATTATTAGAACTAGCCTTTTTTGAGACGTATGCTCACTAAAACCTCCGGTCGCCACCCTCAAGAGGAACTGCGAGGACACTCTGTACTAAACTTCGAAACAACCCTGACCAATTCGTGAGTGCCTTCAGAAAGATTCGGTACCACGGAACCACGACGTATACTGTTCTCTTAGCATAGCACTTTATGCTTAAAGGTCGAAAAGAGCCTATTAATAAATAAACTTCAAATGCAAAATTGTTGCGCGACAAAATTAAGTGCAATAAATTCCGACATTTTTTTATCAATAACATTCATTTGAAATCATTTACATTTCGCATTTATTTAGGGTATGAGGTTTGAGGAAAATGCAATTTTTATTAAGAGACAGTTTGTATGTAGGATTCCGACAAAAATGAAACCCTAATGTTACCAGTAAAGTCTGAGATAATTGTGAGATCAGATAGTGGAGACGTATCAAGATGTTGTATGTAATTTATTTACGGTCTAAAAGATAAATGTAAGAAACTTTTCAACCTAATAGCACCATTAAAGAGAACAGTTTATTGTTTTCAATAAATACACAAGAGACTAAGTTGAGATATATCACGGATATCTCTTAAAGTAAAAATCGCCGATTTAGTTTAAGATTTTTAAACTCAATAAATGACGTCAGATAGTAAAGTTCACCAACATGACATCATCATCACGCCTTGTCTGTCCATTGCTGGATATAGGCCTTTCCCAATGTTTTCCACAGCATGCAGTTCTTTCGCCATCCGCACTAAGTCATCGATCCACCTAAAGAGAGAACGCCACACACTCCTGATCCCCAACCATGGCCTCCATTCCAATAATTTCGTACTCCACCTGACGTGGGGCCCAACCTTGACAAGACATACAAATCAGAAATCAAATGATCGAATCCCAGCGAATTCGGATTCTAAACTTTTGCTATTATATTCAACATATAGTAATCAGCTACCTAAAAGCGTGTACTTAATATTTAAAAAAAATGTGGAATCTCCTTTTGATCCCATTGAAATAACACGGCAATAACAGTGTGTACGTTCAGTTTGTTTGTTCTTAAATAAGGGCTACCTTACCGTTGAGTCAATAATCGCAGAAACACGGTTCCTCAAATCAGCACGGCGTCATTACACGCGTATTTGATATACCGTTAATGCGAATTGCATCATAAATTAACGAATAAAATGTATAATAAAGTTAAAATAAATCGATTTGGTTGTTAAATTTATTAAAGCCCTTAAGTATTATAAATTTAGAAAGTATAAAATTAAACACAGCTCGGCAATAGTTTGCGATTATTCAAAAATATATAATTGCACAAATGCAACGCACAATAAGTCGTCACAAACGAAACCTCTTGAAAAAAATAATAATACCTTATCCTCTTTAGTGATTTATCGTTTATAAACGAATTAACCTTTTCCCGCGAACTTGCCGACGTATAATTAATTAATATTTAGCAAGTTATTCTCCAAACTATGTCCTATATCTACGTTCAATTTCATAAACACACGTTTAACAATTTTGAAAATACGTAATAACAAACATGTTAACACATGTATTTTCAAAATATGTTTTTCATAAATATTAAAACATTAAGGGAAACATAATTGACGTCATTCACCATATATTCAATTCCATTAATCTTTATCTAATAAAGAAAATTAATCAGAATTAAAAAAAAAGTTTCTATAAACGTTCTAATAGATGTGCTTATTTGGAACTAATCTTTAGTAATCCATTTACACAGATACAAAAAATAATATTAGTATTCTTCATAAATCTAAAAAAAAAAACATTTTAAAACTTCGATAATATCCACATCAAAAGGTGATCGACCCATCCATGATCATACACAATCGAACAATAAAATCGTTCATAGATAACGGAATAATTTATCAACATACAGTTATTCTATTCAAATAATAACCGTTTACACGTTACGTCTAATTGGCAGGCAGTTAATTTCTTAATTTACGTAGAAATATTTAAATAATAAGTATCAAAGACTATATGCCGACCACCTTCTATTTGGATTACCGTTTTGTTTGATATCACGACTCTAGCTTTAAATAAAAAACGCAAAAAAATACACACACATTTCGATCCGTATTCGCTTAATAAAAACTAACTACAGAAGTAATATATTTTGGTACAAAACATCGTGTTTATAATACAATGTTAGGTAGGAATCATTTTTTTGTCCATTTACGATTTGAATTCGCTTCATAATCATTTAG
Organism: Papilio gigon; assembly: GCA_027563995.1. Classification (NCBI taxonomy): domain Eukaryota; kingdom Metazoa; phylum Arthropoda; class Insecta; order Lepidoptera; family Papilionidae; genus Papilio; species Papilio gigon. Next base: position 3,029,674 of record JAODUI010000013.1, read on the forward strand.
CATCGAGCGTTATGATATCAGATATGTAAAAGGTTTTTCGATGATTAATTCACAATTCAACGTAACCTAAAAACCCATCGAGAACCCACAATGAACTATACACATACTAGCATTACATGTGTATATGACATATTCACGGTAGCCTCGATTCGTATTTCATCATCATCATTCACCCTAATGTAGTCCACTGCTGAACGTAGGCCGCCCCCATCGATTGCCACGATGACCGGTCCTGTGCCACCCGCATCCAGTGCAGTCCCGCAACCTTGACCAAGTCATCGGACAATCGTGCGGGAAGCCTACCGACGCTACGCCGACCTGTCCGTGGCCGCTATTCCAAGGATTTCGAGCCCCATCGGTCGCCTGTTCTGCGGGCTATTCGTATTTAGCACTTTAAAAATTCACTATCGTAACGAAAATAAATTTGGGACCGTCTCTCCCCAGTTATTGATGTCTTCAGTTCCGATATGAGACCTTGTTTTATTCTCCAGATACGAGTCCACTTAGGGCGAAGATAAACACAAAATTAAATTATGTACCTCATTTGTTGTGATTTGTTCAAAATCACATCATTACAATTTGAAACTTTAAATGGATTTGATATTCATTTAAATTACTTAAAGTATATCTAAGACGCTAAAACATTAAAAAAAAACAAATGAAATCAAAACTTGTGAATCAATGATAAACATGCTTTGTTTTTTTTAAACCTTTTTATTGGGATGTGTAGAATTTTGTGCGTATTTCTAATGAGCAATTATGAAAAACCTATCAACGCAATTTATGCTTCGTTTTACCTTCATGAAGATGTAACTAAAGATTTTTTAAAAATGTAAACAACAATTTAAACACTTTAACGTTCCAAAAAAACCATAGACTATAAGAGACATTGTCGACTAGGGAAATATGTAAACATAATGTTTAATCAATTCGAAAGTATGTTATCTATGAACCGTACCTTAGCTAAATACAATGATGGCGCTACTTCTCCTCCTGTTGTTATATGAATTAAAAAAGAGGTTCCATATGTATAATGCATGCATAAATCTTAGATCTGTAATCGTATTATTTTATGTTAATTAATGTGTTCACCAATTGAAATAAACAAATTGTTAATATAAACCGTCAACGAAGTTAATTTGTCATCAAACTAAGCTGTTACTAAAAGGATTTCAACTTTGTAAAACTCCCGTATTTGTTAATACTCTAAGCTGAGATAAAAGACCCAAAGGTCCGGATGAGTTCACTTCGATTTATTTATGTTACTTTTTTTTTTAATAAAATGTATAAGGCGACGTCATTAACCGCTGCCAAAATCAATACTTCACACATCGTATTAGAATGGCTATTCATTGCAACACTTACAAAGTATTAAAACTGTTCGAACCGTCCCAATCCTTCCCTCCCCCGTACCCCGTTGTTCAGGTTTTTTTTTTAACACCGTTACAAAAGGAAAAACCTGTCGGTTGATTCATACCTTCGTCATATATCGACAGGATACGCATTTTTTAATTTGACGAACACATTGTAATCATTATTATTAAAAAAAATCGCATATTCTCTGACGTACATTCATACTTCGAATGAAATGAAAAAGCGAATGAAATGAACGAAAAAAATGATAAAACCCTTAAAAAATCCAAATATATTTATAAGTCAAACAAATGCTACTTTTAACAGTAGTCTGTCTACTCTACTTCTATATGAACATTACTGATCAAACATCGATTTATTACCACAATCACATTTAACTAATAAATAATACTGAAAACAGTTCAAAACATCTTAACATAAATTAACATATAAAAATAGAACAACGCGAGGCAGAAATGTGTCAAAAAAAACAATAGTTCATTATGCATGTTAATTATTTTAACATCATGTTGTCCACTGCTGGACGTAAGCCTCGCCCACAAATGACGGAACCGCCCTTGACCAAATAAACTAGACAAACTAAACAATGTGTATTCAAATTATAATGCCAAACGAATAGATACAACAATCTATGTATTTTAAAAGGTTTCCCGAAGCCAATTCCTGTTCGGGTAAATTCCCTTATTGTTCCCATTTACAATACAAAACAACATTTGAAAAATGGACTAACAATTAAAGGCCAATCTTGTTTAAAACACTCCCTCTGTACTGTATTGTACTGATTGGCGATTAAATTTAAAACAAATGAGCTTGTAATGTCCGGTCTACTAACTACTATTCTATGTGCTCCTAATAACGATCAAATTACTTAAATATATCTTGTACCTGTCTATGATATTTAAGACAGAATACTGTCACTTATTGCTATACTCAGATTTATTGAATGGTTACAAAGAGAGACTACTGATTTAATATAAAACAAAAACTACACTAAGGAGTAATTAAGAAACCATTAATCTAATGTCATTATTTTAAAACACAAACTAGAAATGTTTCTTTACAATTAAAATATAAAAGCTGGTATAACAAGTTGAATACAAAACCTAGCATATTAAAGTTCATATAATATTTTTTCTTCGTTGCCTTAGAAAGAGTCACCTTAAGTCGATTTAATAATAATAATGTGCCATCGAAAAGCGAGGTCATTGTGTTGGGCGGCACATACGCAAAATGCAAGGCGTCGGAGGACGCAGGATACTTCCTATAAAATGTGGAGCGACCCCTTGTGGCCACAGTATCGAGCTGACCACGGCCACAGAAGGACACGAGCATGAAGTTGGTGAGTCCTTGGATTTTTTTAAATATATTTCGAAATAAACAACATAAATTGGAAGTTAAAAATTTTTGAAAATAAATTAAAATAATTGCTAAAGTTTTTGGATATCGTTTATAACTATCAAATTGTAATTTTTTAAAAACATAAACACAAATTTACTAACTTTGATTTTTTTGCATATTGAGCACGACGCTAAAAACTAGATAAAAATTGAATCCCGTAAAAGCAAAATATTAAACATTTTATTTGATTTTAAATGTTGCTTTAAAAGGATATTTATTTTTTAATTCTTTATAAAAAACTGTTTCATTGTGAACAAAATATTTGAATCAAATAACCATAGTTGGTCTATATGGGTTATGATAAATGTAATTAGTTTCATCATCATTATCATCAACAGCCTTTGTCCTGCCCACTGTTGGACATAGGCCTATCCCAATGCCTTCACCACAGTATGCGGTCCTCCGCCTTCCGCATTAAATAGTAATGTAATAATAATAATTGGTTTACCAGAATAAAATATAAATAACATCTAATCCACAGGTCTTAATAACCTTCGCCTTTTTGGCACTAACCTTTGCTTCTGAAGAACCAGAAGCAAATTTTGAGGATCAAGATGTATCAGCCACCGAGGAATTGCTGAAGTACGACCAAGTAGCCGCACAGTCTGTTGTCAGAAATAACTTCGGTCAGTACTACGCCCCCACGGCCTCACCTCCACCCTATGTGGCTCCGAGCCAAACACCGCAGAGGCCATGGAATCCTTCTCCTAGTAACTACATCCCTTCACAAAGCACCCCCACTCAAAACTTTGGTAACTACGTGCCCTCCAGTACCCCGGCTAGCAACTACGCACCCCCCCAGAGTACCGTCAACATACCAACAAGCAGCAACTACGTTCCCCCATCTCAGAGCTACTATCCAGTCCAAAATGACCCGCCCCAAAACGCCTGGAATCAACAACAACAGGGCAACTATGGCAGACCACAGAACAACTACGTGTCCCCACAAAACTCTTGGAACAATAACAATTGGCAAAACAACAATTGGAACAATCAACCACAGCAACCACAGCAACCTCAAAAACCACAGCCACCTCAGCAACCACTACCCGTGCCGACCACCACCACGACGACATCGACACCGACTGTAGCCATCATCAAAAATGAACAATCCTACGGAGAAAATGGCAGCTACAAATACGAGTAAGTTTTTGCAATTATTCCTCTTGTCTTCTGTTTTTCTGGTCAAACGGAATTTACGAAAAATGCAGTTTAGTGCAGACAAATCTATGTCCAATGAGTCACATTTATTATGTATATATTTTTTTCTATTATGTTCCACAAAATGTGAATGGTAACTATATAAATAAAAAAATCATAATTAAATTTGATTTCAAATTAAAACCTTTAACAACAATGTACAGTAATAAGAAATAAGATATAGTATGTGTGCAACGGGTATTCGATTAAATCAGTCAACAAAAAAAAACATGAGCCATCTCCAAATTATAAGCATAATGTGGGAAATAAAAGGCGGCTAACGGTCAACATTCGATCGGTTTCGCGTAAATGACTTCCAATCCGGTTATCATATCAACTTAACTGTACCATAAAATTCTTGGCAAACAACGAAATTTTACTCTAGGTATCACGCACGTTTTTAGTACCAGTGCACTTAAAAAAACAATTTTAACTTACCAAAACTTAAAAAACAGTGGAAGGGGAAAATAAAATAAAGAATTCTAATAATGTCTTCTAAACTACCTTAATAGACAGAAATTGGTTAACGAATAGTCATAAGAAATTAATTAGTTTAAAATCAAACATTTCAGTTTCCTATAAAAGAGTATGTGAAAGCACGGGCTAACTTTAAAAATAAATATTTTAATTTAGATACGAGATCGCCGATGGTACACACGTCGGCGAAGAGGGCTACTTCACAAATCCTCAGGCCAACGATGAGAGTATAGTGAAGAAGGGATGGTACTCGTTCACCGACAACAACGGCAAGGTCTACACCGTCACCTACTGGGCTGATGACAGCGGCTACCATGCCACCGGAGACCATCTCCCAACTCCACCACCAGTTCCCCCCGCGATCCAAGCGTAAGTACTAATATGCTATTTAAAAACCCATTGAAAATATGTGTTTAGAATCGGTAAAACCAAAATGTTTTAGCAAACATTTTTGAGAGCTTAGAAGTCTAAGAATATTGAATGTAAAACCTGATAAGAGGCTAACCCATACAAGCACTGGCAGTTTTTGTGTATAGGAAAAAATTGATACATCGATAGCAATGACCGCTTTAGAGCCAATAGCCTATCATGTAAAACATTTTTATTCACAGAGCAATCGAACAAAACGCAAAAGAAGAAGCGGCTAAAGCTGAAGCGGAAAAGAATAAACAACAACAAACTCAGACCGTGAACCCTACACAAACATACCCACAACAGACACAAAATCCTCAGCAAGTGTACTATCCGCCACAAACACAGAAACCTGTTTACTACCCGCCACAGACTCAGAAGCCGGTGCAACCGACACAGCAACCCGCAGTTTATCCTCAGCAACAGCAAACTTACTACCCACAGCAACAACAGCAAAATTACTATCCACAACAGCAACAACAAACATACTACCCGCAACAAACCCAACCTCAACAAAATTATCATCATCAATCTAGCTACGGCAAATAATCTGGGATATTAGGAACGTAAATTATACGGCAACGATAAATAATTTGAATTGCAAACACGTGCCACATGAAATATGAACAAAATAACAATTAATGACACTGTAATTTTAATTTAAATTATTAAGTATTACAATGTGAATGTATTTAACATAATCAATTCAGCAATCCCGTGCACGACATTTATTGTGCACTCGATTTCTAATTGATATTCATTGTAATGTTAAGATTATTTTCGTTGCCATAAACATATGTGTGATTTACTATTTTTAAGTTAATTAAATGTAATGTAAATTATAAGATTATTTTATTTACAACCCTAATTATGATTAATAATAACCTACATAGGTAACTCGGCAATTAATTGAAACAGAAATCTTTATAAGTATTTTGCTACTTAATACTGAGTAGCCTATCAGTTAAGTATAGTTTAGAAGGCATCTATAGTCAGAGCAAAGCTTTATTTAGCTTAAATAATTACAATAAAGACTAAACGACTTAATAATGTTTAAGAACAGAGCATTTAGCATTCGCATATTTGAAGAATCAACCTTCGTAGAGGCTTCTGGTTAGTTGCGTGTCCATGTCTTCTAAAGCGTATGCCAGATGTACCTATTGTGAGAGAAAAAAAATCACGAAATGGCTCTTTAAGTTCAGCTGATACGTAAAATAGTATTTTTATGCTCATTCGATATTTCGGACCGCCATAAAGTTAAGGTATGATATGATTCTCATATAGACTTGCAACCCGATGACGTCGTGACCCTTTCAAGGCTAAAATCGGCTATAAACCCAAAAAAAAAACAAGCTCCACCTGCCAAAATAAAATTTCGAATCATACGACCCAGACCTTGAACCAACAAACTTAGTACTAACCAGTTTATAAGGGCAATGACTTAGCTATTATAAAAGTTACATATTTTGAACAGTACGTTCACACGCAAAAGAATTTACAATTTGAATATATAGAATTGTAAAGAAATATTGCACCATACACTTAACGATACTTATAGCTTGAATGAAGGATATGAACTTACTTAAACACAGAAAATATTTGTAAATTATTTTTGTATCATATAATTTATAGAAAGTCAATTTAATTATACAAGCTCAGTAAATAAAGATAAGAAACAAAACTACACGTTAATTGAGGTTAAAAGTATGAGGACACTTTCTTCAAATGCTAGAAGAAAAAACTAAAAGCGAACGTTACTCCTAAATGTGCTTTGCTTAAGTAAAACATAACAAAATAAAGTTTCTAGAAATTTAAAATTCTAAAGTAACTCGACCTAAATTACACCGTAATTTATTCGCTTGGATTTTTTTTCGTCATCTCCTTGCCGTTATCCCAGTCTCTTAGGGTACCAGATTTTCGTCCTTAACATCAAACGATTCTGTCATCTATTCTGCTATCATCTCAATCGTCCCTCTTTACTGATGTCCCACTTCACACAATCCATCCATCCCACCATATGCCAATTTATTCTAAACATTTTTCTCAACAAGCCAAAAGAAGCTTTATAAGCTGTTACTAATCGACTTCTTAAAACCCGTAATTTTCCACTTAGTTATTGTCAATATGAACTGACAGGTTCTCTGTATGATTCAAATAAAATACGAGTACCATATCATAACATAAAAAGTAGCAAAACTGTGTCAGTGGTAACATAAGAGAAAACATAGCAAGTGATATTTTCACGAATGCCTGAACACGATCTTGCGTGTGTATAAATATATGCGGAATTCATTTTCATTATCAGTCTTTATTGTATCTGTGTTAAAGAGTGACGTGATATAGAGATATATGGATTACAAGTTCAGGAAAAATGAAGCTGGTAAGTTGGAAGCTGCCCACATTTTATTAGCTTTGTATTTTCATTACAATAAAATCAATACAATTCATTTCAGGTGTACTTTTTCTTGTGCGTTAACACAGTTATTCATGCAAGTGGCGAAAAAGTTCATCAAGGACAATTATCATTCCCGCAAAGCTATCCAAAAACAGATTCAGCGGTTATGTCAGATAGATATCTACCATCAGAATTTCAAAATTTAAACCCATATTTTGTATCAAACAATTACGATGACCCTTACAAACTCTTACCCTCAATTCAGGCAAGATTATCAAATGCATTTCCTACCGCATTCCCAATTCTACTAACACCAACTACAGATTACAAAGAGGAGAGGTTTCAAAGAAGAACAGAGAGCAATGAAACATTTAATAAATCTGCACCAACGTCATTTTTATATAATCAAACTAAATCGAAGGAAGCAGACAGAAGAACATTTCCAATTAAAACACAAGAATTAAATTATAAACAGCCTATTGATAGAATTGATAATAAGGCATCAGCACAGATTACATCGCCTGCAGAAGGGACGAAGTCATTAACAGCAAATACTGCATCTAAGAAGTTTATAATATCTACAGAAAATGCAAACAATCAAGACCTCGAGCAAAAGGCTTCATTTCACAATATACATTTTGCTCCTCCTCCAAACGTGTACATACAGTCTACAACAGAAACAGCAATACCCATACTAAGACTGTCTAATGAAATGGATTTGGATGGAAGCTTCAGCTACGAGTAAGTCAAATTAATTACATCACTAAAGAAATTCATATTGAATAATTTAACAAATTTTCTATATGTTATAGAATGTCTAATTAATATTGTATTTTTAATAGATGATAAGGAAAAAATATATACACGTGGCCTTATCAATCCGTTTCTCTTTTTATGGCCACCAGAGCCTTAGGTGCGGATCAAACTCATTACGTGCAGCACAGTCGGATGGAAAACTTGGGTACAGACAAGGAGAGTCAGGTAGTGGAAGGTTCGTATTCATATGTCGGTGACAATGGACAGACGTACACTGTGCATTACATCGCGGATTCTAATGGCTATCGGGCCACCGGCGACCATTTGCCAGTTCCACCGCCAATTCCCGAGATCATACAAAGGTTTGTCTAATTCTGATTTTAACGTTTTTTATGTAACAAATTTCCAATACGATGTCACCAAGAGTGTAATTATCTCTTGAGCTTTTCAATGTAATGAAGTTATCAAAGTCGAGTTAAATGTTTGAGGTTAGATGATTAAGATTTTGCTGAATTTCAATTGTTCTATTAACATCTAATTAGTATGAATACACAAACACCAACTTCAACGTTTTATTTCTAGATCCATTCAATACAATCTAGCCGAAGAAGTTAAAAAGCCACCACATCTAAGATATTATCATGAAGACGAAAATGACAGTATTTATGAGAGCGATAAAACCAGTCAAAATTATATTCATCTACCAAATAATTTATTTACCGGACGAAGACCGGAAGCATTTTCTTTTGGGCTTTCACATAGAACATCTTTACCAAACGACTTAGCAACAGCATCAAATACAAAAGAACCGATTAATCAGAATATAGAATTCACTGAAGATACATTTAAAAGGAATAGTAATTTTGGAGCTCTCGATCCTCAAGTTACATTTTTGGCATCACAGGGCGCAAATTTACCATTGAATAAACCTCAAAGGTTGCCGCAGTTATTAAATTATGAGCCAAGTCAGACCACGACGAACACAAAAGAATCCGAAAATACAAAAGCACTCTGGAGATGGCAATACGGTTCAAGCAGCAATACAGAAAATCTTAACCCTACCAAAAATTTAATATCAAGATCTTCTAGCGAAGGTGATGATGTAGTCATAAATTTCAATGATATGACACCAATGGAATATTCAAAAGCTATTAGAAATTACGAAGATCAATACGCTAATTCTAATTATGACTTAATTAAAGAAGAACCAAAAGCAGATCACAGCTTTCAAAATACCGATAATGATCAATATATAAAAGCCAATAACAGCTTTGAAAATAACTATTATAACAGTATGAATAACCACCACAATATTGATACCGTTAAAAATTCAGGAACTGAACCTACGTTTAATCAATTAATCGGTGAATATGCTAAATTGGATAATTTGAGCAACCCCTATACTCAAACGCGGGAATCCCAAGAAACATTTAATATAAATACACCATATAATTTTGCAATTTCTACTGCTACACCCGAATGGTTGGATTACGAAAGTGCGTCTTATAAACCAAGAGTAAATTTATATCCTGAATACAATACAAATAAATATTCAACACATGAATACATGTCCAACGATTCTGACGCTTCACACAGTCAAGCTTACACTAACAAAGTTAATTTTAATGAAGAAAGAATATTATCTAGTACCACAAACCCATCTAATTACAACATGATACATGATTATGAAAGTAAGGAAGTAATTTCATCCCAAAACAAAGAACAAGATGTTAGCACAACGGAAACTAATATTAAAGATATGCTTCGTAACAACATGTTTCTAAGAAATCTTTTTAAAACGACAAATACAAAACATTTACAAAATCAGATTCAAAGTGAATCCAATATAAATTCAATTATACATACGACACCAAAATCAATTGATTATGAACAAAAATATGTCATAATAACATCACCGAAACCTATTAGAAATGAACCAACACCTTCAAATGATATAAAATTCATTGAAAAAAAGCCACTCGATATATCAGAAGTACTATATTATGTGATCAATAAAAACGTTTTTGAATCGAATAAATTAAAAACAAAAAGAAAACAACAACAGGTTAACAATGATAACAAGAAATACGAACCTAATGATTTAAACAATGATTCAAAAAGCAAAGAAAGCAAACTTGAGACGCCTATAAATCAAAATGACATTCGATTACAACCACAGCAACAAGAAATAAGAGGTATGTTAAAGAATTATAAAGTGATACAACGAAATAACGTAAGGAAATCGAATACGGACCAAGAAAATCATTCACAAAATGTTCATCATAGTATTTATACAATTAAATTACCGCATTTAGGTCGAGCGGGGCCTTCGACGAAGAGCTACCTTCCACCAGTGTACGTGTAAGTCATTTGTGATTATAATTGTAATATGATAATGTAAATATAAATAACTTTTCAATATATACCATTTTTTTTAATCAAATTATTGGCTACTACCTATTTTACGATAAACAAACCTTGACCGCTATCCCGATTAATATAAAGTGGTGATCAGTCGAAAGATGATAGGCGCCAGCTTAAATGATTATTAAAAAGTAATCCATTATATGAAAACATAGAGTAAACAGGAATTCCAAACAAATCTCGCTGTCCGCACTGAAAGCGTGACGTGCGCTCTATTTTCTAAGAACGTTTTTATGGTTGTCACGAGAAATTACATCGATATGACTTCTCGGTACGATTAGCGTCAGTGAAAGTATACACGTAATTGAACAGAATGTTAATTGTTTAATTACTAAATACAACTCAATAGTCCAAATTAAAATTCATTCATTTGTTTCCCTTCGTCTCTTAACATAGTAAGAAGAGGCTGTCTTACCTGACACCCCATGCTATTGTAAATTAATAAAAACTTTAATGCTACCATAATAATTTATATTGTACAAGCTGACCCCGCGAACTCTGTTTCGCCTTATAGGCAATATATAAACAGATTTTTGAATTGATTAGGAAATACAAAAAAAACATTTCCTCCTCGGAAAAAAACGTTTGTATTGGTATTGGAAAAGGACTATTTTTAAGGCTTTTACGAGAGTTTTCTATTTTTTTCTCACCTTTTAAACCTTCCCCAGACCTCCACAAACATTCCAAGACCAAGATAAGATAAATCCGTTCAGCCGTTCTGTAGTTTTAGCGAGACTAACGAACAGCAATTCTTTTTTATGTATATAGATTATTCTATGTGTTGACACACAATGCTGCTAACTGCACGATTTTCACACACCGTTCGTTCGCCACTAATTATGGTTACAATATGAGGATCATTCGTAGATTTGATAAAATCGCATCTTGTACTTATATTATTGGAGAATATTCAAATCCTAAATATTTTATTCCAATTACATCCCAAGGGAATAAATATATATATATGTATATTCTAAACAAAAACGTCATCCTCAATAAACATTAAGCACCGGCTTGTTGGAAACGTTGATATTATTTTATTTTTACATAACGATTTGGGTTAAACGATATTTACTCTTATTGCTTTAGTATTAAAGCGTACCGTAAGAAGAATTTTAGGAATCAAGGATTGCCATTCATTTCATGTTACCGCCGACTAATATTTTTTATCCCAAAATTCAGATCACGTCTTTCCTTTTAAGGCGAAACTTTTGACTTTATATGAAACCAAGGGCAAAGCAATCATGGTATTTATTCACAAGGTAACATTATATGTTTCCCATTTATATTTGTTCACGCATTACTTACACATTTAATGAAATATAGCCTACAGCTGAAATTATATTTACATAACGTCCAAACAACGTTGATTATATACAAGTAAGTAAATAGGTACATAAAGCTCACATATACAAGACACAGCTGATTGCGTCGCGTCGCCAGACTATCCAAATTAAGGGGCACGTTTGAGCAAACCTTGTTTATACGATACTCTAATCCGAGCAAACATATTTACATATACTAAGAAATCTTATTTTGTATATAATAATACGAAAATAACTCATATACTTTGAGAAATATTAAGTTTACTTTTGGTATACTAATTATTGCATTAACTCATGAGCAATTCGGTATAGATACCGACTAATTGAGCTCGACCTGAAGAAGGAACTCCGACGGGTCTGAAACTAGTCGGTACACTAACTAAACCATAATTTTTAATTAATGTAGTATATTGTCTCACGAAATGTTTAATAATCAATTAAGTTTTGGTGTCAATCATTTTTGTAGATATTTACACGACGTATTTGAGATGGTATTCAACACCAATCAGCTGATATCCTAATTCAATATTGAAACATTAAAAATACATAAGTCATCATCTAAAAACTTTGTACATTCTTTTTAATCTATTGAAATTTATTTTAACTATAAAATAATCGGTTACTATCTAATACATTTAAATTATTACATTACGTATGTGTAGACACTGAATTTATATTGATAGCTTAAGAGACGAAGGCCTTTATGAAAAGGACACAAGATCAAAGAGGGAATGCAAAGTAGAAACGGAAAATATGTAAATTTTAATGCAACTGAATCTTACGACGGGATCAAAGTGTATAGGAGAGGACAGTGTTTTGTTTTCTCATTTCATTTGTTTTTCCACTGGGTTTCCATTGCAGTGACTTGTGTGGCATATTGCTATCCCTTACACTCTCTTTGCATAAAACAAAGACAACAGTACACAGACATTGCGTTAGCTTTTAACAATCGTAAACAGTAAATAGAATCATGGAGACACTGAATTGTATTGTCAGAACGTGTCAAAGAAGTCTGGCTATAGTTGACTATAGTTGGATGTGACAATAGTCAAAGAAGGTTTGCTACCATATATAGCTAGGCTACGATTCTTTTGGGTCCACAATAACTGAAGCGGGCGGTGCAGCGAACCTCGTATATAACATTTCTCGCTAGACGTCTAGTTTAGTAATCGAAACAGTAGATATTGGAATGTTTGTTTCTTTAGTAAAAAATATATGTCGGAAAGATATCTGTATAAATCACTTGTTAATTACGTGGCCAGTCTTAAAGTCAAATAGTAACAAAAGAATGTTTTTCAAGGTCACGCAATCAAGACGATTGGACAAGAATTCAAGAATGCTTTTCAGTATTTTTTTAAACATATGTATTTAGTTGTATAAATCCGGCTACACGCCTTCAGATTAACTGAACAGTCCGACTGTGTAGAGCTGACTTTATACGTGCGTGTAAATTACGAAACTATAAAATCCCTGAGATCAAGATGCTGGATAGTCCATTCGTGTTGGTCATTTTATAAAAATGTCATCAACCGTCCCCTTGTAGTGAGTCACAAAGTTGGTATTTAAATGTAAAGCCAAATGTTAGTAATTCTCACACTTGTAAACATGGCGGAACATTAGCGAACCGAGACAGTCCTACGTGAAACACCATAAACGGACCCGATAAAATCACACACCGACTTTATACAAAGTACTCTTAACACGTTCGCTGCGAAACGAGGTCTAAATCATCCCTAATGCAACTTCCCTGTGGTGCAGCAAAGGAAAAACGTGTACTATTTTGTGGTGCGAAGGGCATAACTTTGTTATAGAATGTGGAGTCTAATGCTGCACTAACGTCTACTCGTGGAGGGGGTCGATAACACCTCGTACCGCAAAAATTAATGCCGCAGCAAACGTGTTAATGTATAAAAAATTATACAAACAATTTTTCCTTAAATCGTAACACTTAAAAATTAACTGTGGTATTTTAGTTATTCCCGCGACTGAGTCCGTGAGGTATTAAAAACAAAAAGCCGTTCAGTATTTTTTGAGTTATCTGGTCTTTCCATCTACTTAAACTTTCGCAATCATATAAGTAAGATGTAAGATTTAATAAGTAATTGATACACACAATCAAAGAGTAAGGACAGTGATACACGGACAGCGTCCGGCAGCCGTCGACTTGAAGCGGTCCGTACTCGGACGTACGGCGGCTCTAAAACTGTTCATAAATGTTGAGGTACGAAGTTACGTAGTGCTAGGGGAAGCGATGTCATCACAGCGATTAATTAGTGGAAAATGAACGTCACACCGATCGACAATTTCAATTACAGCTATCTCAAACTGAACTGAATTACCACATTGCCGAAGGGAACAGTCGATCGGTTTTAATAGCGAAGTAACAATATTATGTTTGAACACGCCAAATATTTCAGTTAAGTAAAACTTTCGTGAGACATTATTATAAACAAAAGCGAGCGGGCCGTTAATTAATACCAATTCTACTGTCCATGATGAGCCTCCGATGCGCTCAAACCAATAGGTACCGATACTGGAATACTTAGGCGTTAGCAGTTTTATCTTTAGATTATTTTTGTATATACACTTGACAGTCTAAAAAACAAATGAAGACATTCATTTTCTAGTTTCAAGTAATACATCCTACAATTTTAATACATACTGTTTTTGAAGAAAATAAAGGATATTAGAGATTTAACAATCGATAGTCAATTGGTCAAAGGCGAGGTTCAGTCGGACGTCTAAACAAGGCACGAAGTATTTTACCCGGACTTCGTTTTAAAAACGATGGTGTGATTCTCTGTTTTATTTTGTTTCAACTCAGGTAGAGGCCCTTCGGGTGCCATAATAACCTCATTTCATTTTAGGGCCAAACTCCACGAAGTTGGTAAATGTATATTTAATGTTGCCATTTAAATGTGAATATGAAATATTTTTTTGTTCATTACAACATTAGACAAGAGTTTATCGGTGGCATATTGTAATGTTTGCTATACTGAAGAAAGGAAACGTTTGATATATGAGGACTGTAGATATTGAGACTTAAAGTTCCAAGTTCATAAAGCTTCAATTAAGGAAATGCGGTTGAACACCGCCTCTTTCCAACTAATGACGAATCATAACCTAATAGAACACAAATTTGATATTAACTAAATCTAACATGAATCAAACTATTTGTATATCGTACGGATTGTGATTAACTATTTAAATTAAAAGGCATGTTTGAAAAGGATAATATATTATAAGAATGAAGAACGAAACGATTTGAATCTTCGTTCGTTGTGCGCACAGAAAAGGAATGAAACAAGTTGCCGGCGTCAGTGTTTCCGTCCAAGTTTGATTTAGCGGCCTTCAAGAGTAGATTAAATAGGCACTTACTAAACTAGCACGTACCATAGTTTCGACAACATCATCACATAGCATCGGGTGGGATCGTGGTCAAGGGTTAGTTTAGATTTAATTAAACAAAATACGTACATTGTAAAAACGGGGCGCGCAAAAGACATGAGACTATCGATGATTAAAATGTGTTCTTTTTTTATAATTATTTCTTTTTTCGGTTATTTTATGGCTTTGCTGCTAAATGTATAAAACTCCTTGAATCCAAAGGAACTGCCTGAACATTCTTAGTTGTACTTTTGCTTCCATTTGTAGATTGCACACGTCGCCGGTGAACTATCTCAACAGTGTGTTTCTTAAAGGTAGCACGATTTGCATTATATGTATTTTTTGTATGCAAGCAAGCAAAAGGAAATATACATTCGTCAAATAGTTAACTGACCGGATAGACATCCGCGTTTGTAATGCGTTGTCTACCTTTAATTACATCAAATCGATAAAATAAACACATTCTAATACCTATAAGAATGGATCGTTACCGTGGGGAATCAACGCCCCCACACGGCCTGTCGATACAACTTGGGGAGGACATATGGCGTTACAGTATTAGTATGTTGATGAGGCAATTTCGATCACCGCGGGGATAAAGTGATTTATAGGAGGCAGGAGCCAGCGGGCAGGAGTGTTCGCCGGAAAAATATATTGTGCATTTTTACCTGAACACATACCCGGCGGAAACAAAAACCTCCCTACAAACGAAACTTCGACAATTTGGTTACATTAATATCTTAGTATCTTATGACAATTAAAAATATTTTACAAATCATAATTCGCTTTATTTTTAATGATTTAATTTTTAAATTGTATATTCTAATATACTTAATGACAGACAAAAAAATTAGTTAATCGATGACAATAACAGTAATTAAAAAAAAAATAGTTAATACTACGATCACCGTCTTGTGCGTATAGAAAACTATGTCAAAGCTTCTCTTACCCTTGCGTGAGTTTAGCACCTAATACATAACTCACAAATGATTGACCGCTTCCCAGGCGGCATGTGTGCACAATTTATATCAATCTCTCATATTGTTTCTGATTAATTTCGATACATCAATCATAATTGTATAAAGGAATACATTTTTATATTTCGCTAAAGGTCAATACAATAAGTTTAATTTAGAACAGGCAAAGCATGGCGGACAACGGCAAAAATCAATGAACAACTACCAAGTCAAAGAGTTTTATGAAATTCAAGATCAAATTATTTTTTAACGATAGTACACAATAAACTAGTAAGAATTAACATAAACATATGAAATACAGGACTGTTATTTTTTATACAAAAGGCTTTAATAATCTACAACTATGATTACCAAGGTGCATTTTATTGCTGCACTTTAATAGCAAGACAGCGCCATCTATTGTAACAGACGGTAAGATATCGAACAACGCCACGAAATTACTAATCTACATCAAGAGTTTATGGTTCGCACTAGATGGCACTAAACCAAATTAGAATATACCACAAGAATTTCTAAAATGATTCTATGTGTGACCGTGAAGGCCCTGTATTCGTTTTCGACACAAAGTAAAGTTTTCAAAGATAAATCACAGGTACTTTTAGAATAAAAATTTAGCTATTTTTCCTACAAGAATCATAGTCCTGGATCCGAATGTGTTACTTATTAACTATTACAAAATTGATTTAGCTGTATTGTTTGGTTTTGTGCAAGTTACCTGTGAACTGGAAGTGAGGTCTTCCGCGGCAGGCTCCCGCGTGAACCGCTCGAACTTGAAGCTGTTAGAGCGGTAGAGTTCGTTGTCGTCCCGCGAACGCCGACCGCGACAGAAGCGACGCGCTATCGACGTGTGTCTGGAAATTATTTATACTATGACGTCACAACTTACGATAGACGCATTTCCCCTTAAGGATATATAGAAAATATCGAAAAATTGCGATAAAAATAAAATATTGAAACAATAAAAAATATATACGGTCAATCGAAACAACAAAAAATTATAAACTTACGAAAAAAAACAAAAAGCGAATTCAAAAAAAGTGACAAAAAACCCAGTTTGGCATAAATCTATCCAAGTCCATTAAAATCAATTATCACTTTCGCAGAAATTAAAACTTTTTCTATATATTGGGGTGGGAACAACCTACGACGCAAATTAAAAAAAAATGCGTTTCATTTGAAACGTAAGTATTTCATACCTATTACAAATGTTAATACATCAGGTTTCCGTAACTGTTATTAAAAAGATTACTGCGTGATTTATTCAAACGAGGATGAAATGAAATGAATCTTCGTTCATTGTGCGCACCGCAAAGGAGTTGAATAAGTTGCCGGTGTCGGTGTTTCCGTCCATGTACGATTTGGGGATCTTCAAGAGAAGAGTGAATAGGCACTTACTAAACTAGCACGTACCATATTTCGACCACATCGCTTGGCATCGGGTGGGATCGTGGTCAAAGCGTTAGTTTAGAATTCAGAAAAAAAAAATGAAACTGCTAATATTTTGCAACTCCTTGTAAATTATCACTTAAAAAGAACAGAATTAATAAATTGAAGTACCGGTGTATCGGCAGTGAAGCTCTGCGGTAAAGATAATAAAATTTCCTTGACTGTTCATCTTCTACTTCCTAGCATGAGTTAATAAGAATGCGTCAACTTTGTACGTCGTCGTGAAAGAGTTTTGTTATAGTCTCACCTGGTGTCACTAGAATGCAAAGGCCATTGTATGCCGAATAGCTTCAGTTTAGCAGGCGGGCGCCGCTTCTGTTCTGCGCGGGCATTGTCCTCGAGGGGCGGCGTATGGTGCCGGCTGCCGGAGGAGGCCCGCGTGCCGCTCCTACGGCGCCGCCGACGTCGCCTTTCGACTAGGATGAAGTTGTCCCCGTTCCTTATTATGTAAGAGGAGCGGAGTGTAGACTTCTCCTCGCCCTGCCGCTGCCGTATCAAGTCGGCAGTTCTCAGAGTGTGGATGTTCTGATACTCAGCCTCGGGGGGAGCCGATGACGTCACTTCCCGACTCGTTCCACTTCCATCCCTTTTCTTCCGGGAGGAATGGAGACCGACTCGGCGCCAAACCTTTTCCATGAATCCGTATTTCCTGTCATCCCATTATGTTGTTCTCCGATCCTAATTCTATCCAGACGCAAGCCGTCCACACCTAAACACTTATACTAAGTCACTTTTATAATTTAATCCGACAATTATTATAACACTCAAATAACTTCAAAGCAAATAAGTCATTTAATCACGGAAACGTTTTCATTGTCTTTATGATACACCACTTGTGGTACTCACGTAGGATTTTCTAGATTCACGGCTCGAACACACACGTCACTCGGAACAATGTTCAGAGGCAATATATCACATCAATAATCATTAATACAAACAAAGTAATAAGTGAATAAGATGGGAAAATAACTCATTTTTTGACATCACATTGAGCCAGACCTCGGCCCTACAGACAGGGTGCGGGTGCTGTGCCGCGCATGCGCGCTCCCCTCGCGATCGCCTGCAATGTTCCGCCAACTATTCACTCGTCCAAAATGGCGGGGCTCCGGCCCCTTGTCGATATTGAATTTCTAATTTTATCCGACACTCAATATAGCAAAACTGCACGTCAACCCTTTCACATTTATAAGTTACACAAGAACTTGCATCTTTCTACTTTTCCCATTTAATATAAGATTTTATATTCTTTGTAACAACAAAAACATTTAAAATTTACTTGTAAACATCTCTTTTCATATCGCAGGAAAGTACACAGCAGCTGCACCATACATTACCTTCCTGACAAAACAAACTCGTTTTGAACTTTGACGTCGTTCCGGCAAAATCCATACATATTGTTCATCACCCTGTGAACCAATTTGGAGTTTAAACCTATTATAATTGTTAAATATGATCACCTGCCAATACTATATCGCTTTTTTTTTTTAAATGTAACGTCTAATTTCTACGTTAGCTCATTTTTTGTATTACAAGGTTTATATTGAGTCATGTTTCTTATTTTATAAACCACTAAAATCTACGTAATTCTATGATAACAATGACAATCTTTGAAATACTGTTATCATTTCCTATTTAAAAGTACTTAACATCAAGAATCTTGTATCTATACTATTAAATAAAAGGCGACTATTTTAGCTTTGTTATATAAGATCGGCACCCACGACTTAGATTTAAATAGTTACTTTCTGGAAACAAGCCGTTCACTACGACAGGTTTTGGGTTAGAATTATTTAGGTTAATATGTTATCAGCTATTAAACAGTACACACAATTGTTTTTTATTAACACAGAAGCCAATAGCAACAGGCATGCAAGGTTGCTATGGTAACCACTAAAATTCTGATATCTATAAAAGGATAGGCCCTTTGGTAGCTAATATTAGAAGCGAAAACGTTTAGATGGATGGATGTTACATATTCTATGCACGACTCTTTCTTCCATACTGTAGACACGTCTTCTAAATTCTCGTAATATAACACCTGACAAGTGAGTGAGTGATGCATTCTCTTGCACTGTTATAGACCACAAGGAAAACATTTATAGATATTTCATGCAGTTCAGTTATTGTCTTAATATAAGGTAAAATAATAATATTAATAAGGAATTAAGATAAAATGCAATTTTATTGTGAACATAATTTAATTTATGCAAAATAAAAGATTATGTACAAACATATTTCGATTTTAATATATTTATGGAAGTATTTTAATGTAAAAATGCACACTTGTAAACTCAGTGATTCATAATGATTTTATTGTGAGACAGCAAATGATAATTACTTCAAGTGCTAATTTCAAATTACTTTATCGGAGCATTAATTAAGGACTTTGTTGTTACTGGGTTACCACTGACTTTGCTGATCAATTTATTCCCTTGCCAAACTGCAAATAAATCGGCGTTTGTTTTCAAATCAACTTGCAATTTCTCCCATACCTTTTTCTTTGGGTTTAAAACTTCATCAGGTTCACCAGTATCGTAGTCTTCTATCACAATTCTATCGCCCGGCTGACTGTCTGTTGGTGGCAAAAGTGGTTCGACTTGTTTAGGCTCATCAACAGATGCACATAACACCATACCTTTTGATTCAACTCCCCTCATTTTAGCAGGTTTTAAATTACATAATACAACTACATCCCTGTTCTGCATTTCTTCTATTGGTACGTAATTAACAAGCCCAGATACTATAACTCTTGGTTCTGCTTCTCCTAAATCAATTTTCTCTACATACAAGGAATCAGCATCAGGATGTCTAGACACTTCAACTATCCGTCCCACTCTGATATCCAACTTAGCAGGAGTCACTTCATCAACAGCTGCAGTATTTGCTGTAACTTTTGGTGCTGGTGGATAAGCTTTTTTAGTCAACTCCTGAAGCTTCTTACCTTTAAATATTTCTTGAATAGGTGCTAACAGTTTATTAATTACTTGTTCTACTGAAGCTTTCAAATCACCTGGATGGATTTCTTGGCTCGCATAAGCTTGTTCTAAATCTTCGAATTTCGTATAGTCTACATTTCCTCCGTGTTCTTCAGCTCTACATATTTTGAATACTTCATCTTGCTTCATTAAAGGAAATATGACATGCTTAGAGAATGATAGAATACCGTTATCAGTTATATTACCAGGTTCACAGAAAGCCTTTTTAAGCTTCTTTTTAACAATGGCAGGACTGTCAAGTAAATCGATTTTGCTGTCCTCCTCTGAAGCAGACATTTTACCACCAGTGAGTCCGGGCACCATAGGGTTCATTAAATGTATCCTTTTAGCATAGCCCAATCTAGGTAAATATTTCTCAGCCATGGTAAATATTTTCCTTTGATCAACACCTCCAAATTGTGCATCAACTTTCAAATATTCTTCATCCAATGCTTGTAAGCCAGGGTACAGGAGACTACTGAGTACTGGATATTCTACTTGCTTCACTACCTCTGCTCCAGCTTTTTTTGCATCATGGTCAGTAACCACAGATGATAGCCTGTAAACATCTAATGTAAACTCCTTGCTTAATTGATAATCTGTACCACGTACAAATCGAAGCTTCTCTAAAGGTACTTCAAGAGAAGTTAACATAGCTTTGATTGCTGCTTCATAGTACTCAGTTCGAAGTGCTAAAAGATCCCATGGTGCTTTCATATTATCAAGATAGGCATGTAAATCTGCAAATAAGATTGTTACCTCACATCCTGCTTTAAGAAAATCAGCTATTTTAGACATAGGAACAAAGTATGCTACATGTGGTCGGCCCGTGGTAGCTGTGCCCCAATAGATTTTAACATCTCGTTGCTTTAGTATTTCAACAAGCTTCTCTTCACCCATAACCTCCTGCAAATTACGGGTAATAAGGAGTTTCTTTTCTTCGAAATTCGACATGATTCCAAATTTTCAACCTGAAAACCAACAAAATACTATCATTAACATTTAAATATTTATTTAGGGAATTACAAAAGGCAGATAAAAGCAGAATTAACTTTCATTTAAATAACATTTTATAGCGACTTACAGCACTTTATGAAATTTTTCTTTGTACAATGTGTTAGAAAATAACCAATTACGAAAGCAATCACACGACAACTGGTATCCACTTCAAATCCACTTCCACTTTACATTCAAGCCACATTTGATCCACATTGCATCATCTACGTCATATGTCACGCTAACAAAACGTCAGTCACAGCTGACATATCTGACATCTGCCAGGTATCAGCAACAGATAACATATTCACAGACAATATAGTCAACGACTTATTTTTATCTGTTGCATGAATAATACAGATGTTTTTTTTTTATTTTTGAACAGCAACCATCTACTTTCCACTACGTTTTTGTTTTCGAAAAGAGATGTTGATGATTTAAAATTAAATATGAGTACTTTTTTAGCAATTATATCATTAACATAGAGACATTTAAAAATTATCTTTTTTTATGACAAACAGTATGGTTGACCTGTTGTAAGTTTATTTGTTAATTTAGTAGTTTTATGTGACCTGTGTAATTTCATATCATTTAATATATTTTTCAAGCTTAATGCAATCATTGCCAATTTCTATTGACTAAATTCTTTTTCTGAAAATTAAGCATAGAAAAGTCCTCTATACTGGCAAACTGACAAACAAGAAATTCAATTACGGTAAAATTTAAACTTGTAGAAAAATAAAAATTGTATAAAAGTAATTGTGTAGTGTTTTATCCGACTAAAGTCGCGTACATTGTTTATCAGACGTTTTTTTTATTTAATAGTGAGGTGGTAGAAATTTCTTGAAACACCAAGTTATATGTAAGTTTTTTCCTCATATTTTCACAATACTTAATGTTCTAACCCTACTCAGCTCTACTATCAAACATTAACAGATGTTGCATATCTTGTAATCGTAACAAAAATCTTAAATCTTTCATGAATTCAAGAAAACCATAAGTCAAACATAATCTAAAACAAAAGTTATACATCAATCTGAAAAGTTTTGTGATACGACTACTTTGGTTTAAATTTAAATTTGGCGCTACTGTTGCAGTGAATGCTCGCGTTTCCTGTCAAAAGCGCCATTGCGCATGACAGTCAGTGCGGCCTTGCAGACTGAAGAGCGCTGCCAACAAAGGCCGAGTCGATGGGGTTACAAAAAATTTGTTAATTTGGACTTATAAAACCCTTTTGTTATCATAATTATAATTTTAAATAGGTTGTGAATCTGTGATTACGTTAAGAAATGTGTGAATGATATGAATTGTGACGACTAGCAAAGGAGTCAGCTGGTCCACAGTGCGAATAGTGAATAAGAAATGGCGGCCTTGCCAGCAGGTGTTCAGTATGGGTTATCATCTGAGTCTAGTTATAAAGAAAACAAGGAACTAGTGTTTGTGAAACTTACGGATTCTGCTTTGAAAGCTATAGAAGATTTTATTAGGAATAATAGGGTAAGTACATACGCCATATTGTTACTACCAAAACAGGCCAACAATGTCAGTCGCCATACTTATATTTCAAGTAATCATAATGAAACTGCTAATCTGTAAATATTTGTGCACAACACAATTTTCCTTTTACATTATAGGAGTATTCTAGGACTGTCTAACACTAAAATTGTGAAGTGAATTTAGTCCCTGCGCTGTCACGCCACGTCAACAAGTAGAAATTTTACTCTGTAGTATTATACACAGAATTGTATTTCACTTGGCTATTATTAGGAAGACTTTGAATCATATTGTCACCGTATTTAGTATTTACGAAGTTTTATCATTGCCTGCATTCTTAGCAATTTCAATTGATTTTTACATCGTAATAATACGTTTTGTAACCACTCTTGTGCAATTAGAATTTATGTTGCTGGGGAAACTAATATGGAGATGTTAAAGCAAAAATAAAATACGTTCTTCTGTAACGTTCTCGCATACTTACTGGTTGATTTTTATTATTTTGGATGGTTTATTTCTTTTGTAAAAATAAACCTACTATGAAGTTTTGAAGCTCACAAAAGAAAAAGTATACTTTTTTAGGAAATAACCATTTGTTAAACAAGATGTGCAAATTAATTGTCTTATGTCATTAAAGTAACAAATGCTATAATTTGCATGATTCTTTGATATCCCTTATAACCTATACATATATTTTTAGTTATAAAAACACATCAAGTCATTATTTAAATGTAGTATCTAGACATTATAATTATTTGCAATAATAAAAAAGCTTTAACTGCTATTTAGCATATCAATACTTATTTTCTGGGCATGTAGTTTAAAACTTTTTATTGCCTTACAAATAATTAGAGGCACATAATATAGTCTTGTAGATGTGCAGTCTATGGTAGGTTTAGGGCAACAGTGTTTGCTTAAAAATCAATGTAGCAGTAGATATTAAAGTACCAATGAAATAAGTTACAACTTGTAAAAAGAAATGATATGAACAAAATATTAGGGTAGTTGAAGTAGGTCTAAAATAAATGAATGGGTTGTATGAAAGTGGATGTGATTAAGGGAAGAAAGATTGGAATAATGAAACATAGAACGATCTTGAGGACAATAACTTGGTGTGGAAATCCTGTATAGTGTTGGAAAAGGTCAGGAATACATAATGAAAGTTAGTATGTAACCTTTCACTATTCTATGCATTGATCTAACTCTGCTCAAATTTCATCCAGATATATTCAACTGTTTCATGTTACCTGATATAAACACACATCCATAAAGCAAGCGTACCTCTCTCTCAAAGGCCGGCAACGCCCCTGTGGTTTCTCTAGTATTGCAGGTGTCCATGGGCATCGATGATCACTCTTGTGATCCCGCCACTAGTTTCCCCTCCCTTCTCATATAAAAAAAATCCATTTAATGTTTTGCATTTATAATAGTTCTGAGATAGTAAGATTAACCTTTATAAAATGTTATAGTTGTGGTATGTAAATATTGTTTTCTTTGCCAAAGTGATATTTTGAGGTGATAAAATGTCAAATGATTGTTTTTAAATTGATGTAAATGTTTTGTATGACTGAACTCTCATATCAATACCAAATAAACAATTTAAGAATAGACAGAGTTTAATATAGATATTGGTCACTAGACACCATTTTTTGGTATTGGTGGAATTATTCAAGAATTATTTAACTTGCTGAAAACATATTGGCTATGCTCAAGTTAGAGTGGAGGGCATCATGTTGTCACTGATGCCTTCCGGGACTTCTCGAGAAAGAATGCTCTGCAGTTAAATGTAATAATCCTAAGCTGCAACTGGGAAGTAAATTTCATTTCAATTACATCACAAAGACAAGTACTAAACAGTGATCTTCACCACCTTGGTATGCAATGTTTTAATTGTTTTATTGGTAATTTTGTAGATATTTTACTGCACATTTAAAGTTTCCAGATATCTGTCTGGTTCTACAGTTGATACACATACAAGTGAACATGATTATCTTTTTTTTAAATACTATATCACTTTGATTTTTATTATGAAAAGAACTTCCCCATACAGTCAGTGGTATCGCGTAAAGCTAATGACCTAAATGACAGTATAATCAGTAACATTGTTTCGCAACAGGAATGCTAAGGGTTAAGTTAAAATGTAATAGATTTCCAGTAAATCACTTCATACAATGGAAAATAAAATATTTTTAGTATTTCCATTTTTACTTTCATACATACAAATAATCTTAATTCAAGTAGTCTTAAACCTTATCATAGAAAACCACACATTGAGTATTATCATGTTTAACTCTTGTTTCGAACTATATAAAAACATTACATAATATTATAATGAACTTATTAAAGACAGAAGTGATGAATTATTTGTAAAATGAAAACCTCTTACGTTAACTTGACATAGAGTAACATAATGGCAAATAGAGAACCATGTCAAAACAACAAAATAAAACAAAAACAGGATACACAAACTGCTTTAATTTTTCTATAGGATTTCATTAAGTAAACAATCATACCCTATGTTACCGTTTTAGTACATATAAATGTAAAGATGAATAGAACAAATAAAGTTTCATATTTTGTGCGAGTACTCCTCAATGCAGGTTTATGTAATATGGGTTAATTTGTCTTGTCTTTTCTGGAGTTTGTCTTGTTTTTCCAAGGAATCTGTGGTCATCCATTATACACATCTTTTCCAGATACCTTTGTAACTTTATTTTCTCCTATCTTATTATGGTCTATAACTTTCTATCTTACAATCATCAAACAATCTTATTTAAGTAAATATTTTATCATTTGCATTTAATTTTTAGAAATTCATGTAAATTGCGAATCCTGTACTACTGTATCCAATCTCAATTGTTGGTCCAGTTGGTCCGGTTTTAAAAAAAATTGTCTCCATTAATTTTGATAGCATTGTCATGAATGACAATCTTCAATGAATATGTATATTCTCTTGTGGATAGGCAGAATGTGTTAAATACAGTATATTAACATTGCTGTGCCTCACCATCTTAAAGTATGACAGTGAAAGTGGCATGTGATAGAAAAGACATGAAAGTACAAAATAATGTCATAGACAAGTGGTCATCTGTATGTTTGTTTTATTTTTTATTATGTCCAGTTGCATCATTACCTAATTCATGCTATTTCAGTCACATTTTGATGTATTAAATCACAACATGAATGGTTCTGTCAAAATTTAGATTTCTGGGTCACCTTTAGTTTTTATATAGGTTTAAAGAAACCGAGACTAAGATTTGAATATTACTTGATAATTAGGGATGTATGTAAAATATTCTTAAATATTGCATATGTTTAACATTGGCAGGTAAAGGGCTAGGTTTGTCATAAAACTTACCTACATTTCTTGTGGTTGGTTCTTTGTATGATTCATAATGCCCATGTGCTAAAAACTAGTCATGAATGCATTTAATGCACTTGTTTAAACACCTTTAACTCTTGCATAGTTTTATTAATGAATGTGCAACAGTTACACTATTCAAACTTGACTCTTTGTTTTGGAATTATTTTAATGATCAGCGAAGGACTTGATTCTTAATTTATTACTTCTAGTAAATTACTATTACAGCATCCATCTCTTTTATAGATGTTTGTTAGCAGATAACTCCAAAACAGATTAATGGATGTGGATGAAATTTGGCACACGGACAGATATACTGTCTGGAATAGAGTACAGGCTACTTAATAAGTTTTTTTTAATTTCCATGAGTGAAGTCCTACGTCCAGCAGAGTACTTCATTAGGCTGATAATGATGATGATGATGATAATGATGATTGAGGTCATAGCCGAAAGCTATGTCTAATATTGTGTAAAGACACAATACTTTTTTAATATTTATTATCTTCATTGTGATTATTGTGGAGTTTTTGAGTTAATTCATAATATGTAAACAAGTGTAATTTCTAGAAACATCTACTTCTTTGATATATACCAAACTGAATGATGTTACAAGTAACAATGACATTTATATTGTTGTATCGAAATAATTAAAGGTGTAGATTCTTTGGAATTATTATTTGTTATATAAAACCGATAAACACCTAAAGCAACAAGCTAATTTAAGTAAATAAACCTGACCGTTGTATGTTACTTTGAGCAAGAATATAAATTGAATGTCACCTGACTTTTTGAACGATACAGGCTGCAAAGCAATCAATTTACTTATATTATTCACTTCTTTGCAAATAAAAAAAATATGCACCAATCACATACGACTGAATATATATATTTTTTTTAGATTATATACGATTGTTTGAATTGTGATAATCTTTGAGTTAATACCTCTAAGGACTAACTATCAAGATAATAATAAAGAACGTATGCGTAGATTCTGTAATATTAAGATTAACTTAATGCATTGGTCAAATTTGAATGGTAATTCGGTTTAGAGCTGTGTGTGTTCGCAGTCAGGTACATTAGGTAAGCGGATCGGACTCCCAGTCGGTTGCCGTGGTGACAATGTCGGGGCGGGCGCGCGGTCTGCGCGGTGAAAGTATATTCAAAAACTTTGAATGACCTCGTTATCTATGGAGTCGTAAATGTTTGTTAACTAACTGTCCACGGAATAGTGTAATTTAATAAACTATAGATTATTTTATTTTGTAGACGATATAAGGATGTGATGTAACTCGTCGACAAGTTGCTTGAATTGGTATATATTTTTTGTTTAAATCACATTTAGTTTAATGATATTCAACGACGCACGTGCATCTGTAAGTAGGTTAATAAAAAAAAAATAGACAGTCGCGTTGTGTACTTTTAATTTAATGACACGTGAAGTGGAATTTTGTACTCATTTTTAAAGAAATTACGCGAACGGATAAATGTGAAATATACAGCTAATGTGGAGAAGAATGTCATAAAGCTATTTTCAATTAAGAATAAAAACCTTAGATTATGAACTTGAATGTTCTATTGGGCATATTTAAATTTCGAAAGTTCATCATCATCATCATCATTATCAGCCTAATGTAGTCCACTGCTGGATGTAGTTCATAGCATATAAATCGCGTTCAAAGAAATTTATCTAGTTACTCTGAATTTAATTCAATTTATTCTTAAATCTTTGTAAGAAAGTAAACATTGTTATACAGCCCATGTTAATTGTAATATTGTTTGTTCCCTAAACTCTCGTAATAACCTAACAACTATATTTAGGTTACGGACGCTTTAACAACGACACATCTCATTTTTCACAAAACAATCTTTTAATAGTCTTCGGGATAAACTCACGGCACACATTTTATGTTTACTATTCCAACGAAATAATATTTTTTTCACACATTCTTTTATCGTATACTACTTCATCATCTTCATCAATCTGGTCGGTACAGTATGTACTTCCATACATCTCTGTTAGCCGTTATATCTGACCTCACATTCTTACGCATATTCTCTTCACAGAATCCATCTACACCTTCGTTCTACAGTTAGGCTATCTAATTTTATATTGCCGATGTTCGATAGCTTTTGAATTTAGAAGATTAGTTCTTTAGTATGATATTAGCTACCTCACATTTATTATAAGACGTAAGCTTGCCACGTGGGGTCCAGCCTGGCACCTGGTCATTTTTTGTTTACAATAAAATGTCAGGTAGGTTCATATGTTAGTATTGTGAATCAATCTCATTGTGCTCCGTCTTTGTCGGTCAAAATTCTAACAATAGTCTATTTTAAGATTTATGCTTTCGTTCCATTTATTCTTTTAACAAACAATCACCTAACATCTCAAGGATAAGACATTTTTGTTTCAACTATCCGAATTACTAACATACACCTTGGGACCTAGGGCTAGGATTGACTTATCTCTGTCCATATTTATTAAGCTAAACGAGCGATAGATTTCTTATTCTTTTTTCTACTAATACAGGTGTTTATATTTTTGGCAATTGGATGATATAAGGAAATATCTTTGTATCTGGTTTTATCTCGACATACGCGTATAATACGTGCCCGACGGCGACCGATATTGTTTGTGCCTCGAAGATAGGGTTCGAGGTCGTCGCACCCTCGGCCCCCAACTCAACACCTGGCTTGTCCCCGGTCCCTTTCAAACAGATGCAAGTCGGTACTTCGAAACTTTTTTTTTAATTTATATTTGTGCTCCTGTGTTATGCTCCAAGGATTAGTTGATGATTTAGGAGTAGATCTAATTATTCGATGGCACGAATATAGTCAGTACTCTAGTACAAAACAATGTACAAGATAAACAAAATACAGTATAAATTGAAACATTACGCAAATTTGAGTTGTTTATCAAATTATTTAGTAAGTAAAAATTTCCGCGTTCGATAAGCAGCCCGTTAATGAGGTTTTTGTCAGATTTATCATTTAATTTTCGATTTATTGAATTATAAACTTTAGATTGTCGGACTATAAAAGAAAAAATCGTTAAAGTATATAATACCTACGTGCCCACAGTCGTATGATGATACAGCGTATGTTTACCTAATGTTTTGGTAATTATCAAAAAGGTTATTAAATTCAAGTAAATATTCTCATCGTATATGCTTCAAGCCAACCCAATAACATACAAATAAATGTTATATAGTTTGGCACATATTACATATTGAATTATCATAATAATCCTATATACGAAGTTGTCGTGACGTTGTAAATTGTTTGTGCAAGTTGATATACCGTATATCTACAATACGGCAATTTCCATTGCGCTTTCATAAAAAAAATTGTAAATGAAATACTGACCATTAACAATTTAGAACTAGAAATGTTTTTTAACTGAAATAAGTTCCTTTCCATCTTTTTGATTTCTTTTGACCGTTTTCTATTGTATCTACGAGGGTCCTATTTAGATATACATTTTCGTAAAAAATCCGTGTAATAAATACTAGATAGATGTATCCGTTAAACGCAGAAAGACTGATAATCTAAAAAGTCATAGATTTTTTGAAAAATAGCTTTATGCATCATCATCATCAGCTCACTATACGTCCCCACCTGGGGGCTCGGAGCCTACCCTATTATTAGGGGGTGACTAGGCCATAGTTAATTATGCATGTCTTGTGTCAGATTCTACGTTCATCCGTCTCCACACATTCCTTAGGTGCAAACTTTTCCCTTCACGTTTTAATATAACGATTTCAATTGTTATTGATATGCAATACGTTTTGCTTTTGTTTTTTCGTTCTCAATACGACATGAACTTTGTCCTTTACCGTGAATTTTCACGCCCAATACACCCATACGAAACGCATTGTTGTCTCTGGTTTTTTTAAACTGATTATATGTTGCATATATCCGTTTTGACAGAAGGAACTCTAGGTTCCTTGAAAATGTACACCATAAGCTTTTTTTTATATATGTTAATCGGATATTGCTTAAATATAATAGTTTAACACGATAAATTCAACCGTTTAAGTCGGTTGGAATTTTACCTATCAAATTGATATGAAAACGTCCGTATTTGATTCACAAAAATAAAAATGGATTTGGAAGATCTAATATTACGTCAATAGTTATGTAAGGCTTTATCATTGATTGATACCAAGGTATCAGAACGTTGCAAATGTACTTCCAGTACTCTAGTCTTGAGGAACGATCCTCAGCTGTTATTACGCGCTCGAAAACAACACTCTTTTTCAGTTCAATTCTTTGACTTTTGAACGAAATGTTGATATACAAAAGCGCCATCTTTGACATGTATAAAAATTCAATGAAACCTTTATATGTAGATCTTACATTTTAAAATTTGACTTGGGTTTTTTTTTTTTTAATAGAACATTGAATTTGTATCCTTGCAATTTGACCTTGCTTTATAAACAGGTTTGGCATTTGCTTCGTATCTAAATGACATTATGATTTTACGACAGGTTTTTGATACTCATTGTAATTAATAATTATTAATACTTATCCGTTAAAAGTGAGTAAATCTAAGTTCAAAGGTGAGTTGCGTTGCAGCGCGCGATAGGGGACGCCCTCGGTTCAAACGAACCGACCATGTTGTAGGTACTTTACCTAACGTTTAAAATTACATTTTAACGATAAGGATGGAATTCCTGGACATAAACTGAATCGGGAAATGAATAAAAGACTGAACTCGATACTGCTATTGAAAGAAATAGTAATACTTTGTCTTGTTCTACTACCTACTTATCCTAATACTTTGTCTTGTTTGAAACGTATTTAGAATGAATGCATCATGCGCTATAGCTTCGAGTCTCCGCTAGTTCCGGGTCCCCCCCCCCCTCTATAATTCGATATCAAGGCTTTTTAAAAATTTCACACAGTACGAGCTAGTTAAGTAAGGTAAGTAAAGCAATTTTTAGGTTTACATCATCGTCGACGCCCAGCCTAGTTATGTTTCTCGCGTCCAACTATCGCCGCTTGTGCAATGCTTTGCCGCAACTTGCGACTCAGACCCGACTAGTCTACCGACCGACTGAACGGCTTCACTTGTTCAATGACTTATCCACACTTTACATATTACTAGTTATTTATATATAGTTTTTGTCAAGTACTAAAAGTCTTGTCGCATACATCGCATACATAAACAAGACAATAACGAAAGTGTTATAGACTTGTGTTTAATACAAATTTATTAAAATAAACAATATACTTAGCGTGCAAAATAAAAATTAAAACGCAAAGTAATGTCATGAAAACAAACTAGTGTCCAGTTACAATGTTAGTCTATTTATAGGTACGTCGCCTTCGTGCTAACTGTATAATTTTATCCCAGCAGTTTTCAGATGTTAAATTAATTACATTGATCATCTATCATCATCAAAGCTTGTCTGCCCACTGCTGGACACAGCAGTTCCACAGTATTTATAATTTCCAATAATTCATTGTACTAAAGTTTCAAAACCATCGACTACATGTATGGTGCCTTTGCCTCGGCATTGGTGAATCCCCTTTTCATTAGCGCGAGGTTGCGCAAGGTAAATGAATACTGCTGTTATATTTCATATAATAACTAACAACGAAATGAAGAATATTCGTCATCGTTTCGATGTTTTTTTGTTGTCTGTTTTAATTACAGTTATCAATAAATACGATACTCGTATCCATAAATGTGACAATCTCTTATCACTTACTTTGAATATACTATATGTAAATATATTGTTGACTGGATTGTAATGCATATAGATTTTTATTATAGACAAACACTAAGTAAAATTTGATTGAATTGTTTTTTTTTTAAAGTGTGGTATGAAAGTTTGTATGGCCAACTATTTTTTATTGAGCATGATTTAAAAACGAAAGTATGGGATTGACCAATTTCTTTTTATTACTTTTTTATACATTACACTGGTTAATAATTATGAAATGTATACATAAAAAAGTGTATTGTTTTTTTTTTTAATTTGTATAACTAATAAGTTTTCCTTTTCTTTACAGGACAAATTAGCAAAACCTAAAATACAGTTCCTACCCGGAAATGAAGGGGTGAGTTCTCTTTTTTTTTACGTCGTATTAATACATTTTATTATGTCATTTAAATAACTCTAAGAATTCTTATAAATTTTATGTCAACAGTTTATCGTTATGTCTTCAAAACATTCCAAACACTAGTTTTTTTTTCTATTTTATTTTATATCCTTTATATTTGCATATTATTCGTATTAATTAGTGTTGTTGCCGGAGATTAAATAGACGGTGTGATAATAAAGATAATTTCTACGTATGGCAACCCCAATTTGATTTCGGCAAAAGTTTTGTTGTTACATTTTTCTATGATTTGATAAAACAATAGATAAGTGACCACACGTCACGCTGGTGGCTATAAATCAAAAAAGATACAGATTAAATTTAGTTAACTTTAAGAAAACTTTATATTTACGAACGATTAATATTAAATTACATGTTTTCAAAAGTATTAGAAAACTCTTTGCAAGACGTTTTAATTTGTTTTGTTTCTCGTGAAAATGATCATAGGAAGCGGCCTTAGGTATTAGCAAGTGATCGCCGACCTTGCATATTATGCGGAAGGAAAGAAAGAATGGTAAATAAAATGAGAAATTGTGTAATGATCGTACGTGGTTTTTAAAGGTTTCGATGACGCAAATAAGTTACTTTATCACTTCAAAGATGTTAACGTAACAGTATTGAGAAATTTAATTACTTAAGCGAGTGACGTTTAAAATTTCGTACATGTTTATTTGTGTCTAACGATGATAGGCGTTCGGTAGTCTAGAGAGTGTCCGAGCCAATGGTGCAATTTAGCACACGAGGTAATAAACAGAAAAAGTAAGGGATTCGTTGACCTCAATTCACAAATATCTATTTCGTTTAGAAATCGATTTAGAAAATGAATACGTCACCATGATCGACTATTTACAAGACCATTGTAATTTATTCTACAACAAAGAGTCGATAAAAAATATATATATAAATGTTGGATTTGTACGGTTAAAATGACGCATGTTTTTAAAAGTTTACATTATGTCGATCAAATACTATTTTTTTCTATTGTTTTTGCGTTTAAAACTATATAATAATCATCTTGATAAAATGGTGGAAATTAGTGGTATTCTACTTATTTTGACGGTTTCAAATGTATGATAGAATAAGATAATACTGTAAGGGCACTCTAGTTAGTAACAGTGGTGTCATGTTATCTCTGTCACATTTTGGAAATGACGTTGAAATGTGCTTTGTAATGATAATGTTTAGTGCCGCTGTGTGCTTCCTGTCAGTGTCGTTGCTTGGTATTGTAAAACAGCGAGGTACGTGGCTCGAGGCGGTGCAGGCTCTCGAGCCAGGCCTTGACTTGCTCGAACGTACCACTTCGCGGCACTCTATCGCTTGCGAAATTATTTGATGACCTACTTAGCCGATTTCGTTTCGCTCGACGTTTCACTGTACACTTTTTTCCCCTATTTCAAAAAGTTAGGTTACATAAGCAAGTGTCCGTTACTAATGTTCTCATCTTAAGCGCATTTAATACGACTTCTATGTTTTTTCTGTCTCATATTTACAATATATATTTTTTTATTTTTAAGTTGATACAAGTATTAGGAAGAACAATGAGAGCATCTAATAACCTTTGCATATAATTTTCCATGCATGTTTTATGAAGGCAAGTGAATGTAATTTTGTTTACAAGGCGATAATCCGCGGCAATCTCCTCGGCCGACGGGCGGCGCCTTCGACCGGTTTGCTTACAGCCACCTCGCGACTCCGCTCGGTGCCGGTTTGACGTGATGTCTTCTCGTACTGACCCCTCCTCCCGCCCCTCGTCTTCCGCTCGCCGGTGTCGAACATAAATGATTTTGATGATATTTTAATCTTTATACGGTAACTTCTTGTATTTGAATGTTATTATCAACGTCAGCAATGCGAATGGCACCTCATATGTGACATTTTAAAGTTAGTTAGTTACCTAGTGGTAACAAGTCGTGGATTACGGTGTTGTTACATGATGAATCTCTTTGGTTCGCATATACGTCAAAGAAGGAAAGTATTTGTAAAATAATATCCGAGAAGAAATATTTTTTTTAATTATTGATGGTCAAATTAAATCTTGAGGGATTTTCTTTAAACGCTTCAATATCGTAATTTAATTCTTGGAATATCTCTGTATCGGTGTGCCGTGGCCGGCTGGCGCCTGTCCAACTTGCACATAATAACCACAATTCAATGAGTCGCAGACAAGAATAGTAAATAAGATAGAAGTGGTCGGTGTAAAAATAGCTACCGTTCCAGCCGGTGGCCGGAGTACTCGTGCACCTCCCAGGTGCAAAGACCGTTGTCCCTTGCACTATAACATCTTTAAAAAAAGTCATTATAGTCACCCATATTATAGAAACATGAAATTACGATTTTTCAGAAATACTATTTTAATGACAGATGTGTTCGTTTGTTAAAATCGTGATTTAAATAATTTTCTATGTTGATTTTATCGTAAACATTTTGAGCAGAGTTCGGTAAAAAATTCAAGTAATTTTGAATAAAATAAATTTTCAACTACGCGTAGGATGTATTTAATTTCTATACTTACCGTTAGTTTTTATCTGTTGTATATAGTGTATTTGTACCTAATTAAATGATCTCACGACCAATATTAACGATGGAGCTACCCTGTCTTGTGACAATATATTAAAACATATTGCCTTCTCATTAAATAATAATCCCCCTACGAGTTTGTCAGTGAAAACCCACGGTGCCTTTTTACATATTGCACAATTCAATAACAAAGAAGAGATGACTATTAAGGGGAATGTGAATTTCGAAAATAGTATGCCTTGCTTGGATCTAACTTGAATTAACGTACGAATAGTAATGTGGAGAAAAACTAATAATTTAACGAAGGTAATTCAGTTTCAGAATTACGTCAGTTACAGTGTTGCGAACGCTGCTACTGGTAATAGGGATAAACTTAAATATTTTTTCGATTCGTTTTTGCTTTGTATAATGAAAGTAGCAAGAAAAGCGCGATGTGTTTGCACTCGGTGAAGTCCCGTTGACTTGTCTTTTGTACTTAGAAACATGTTACCGAACATTTAATATAATAAAAACGCGGCAGGTGTTAATGTTTTTCTTAGTATCGTGAGAATTTTCCACATTTCTGTGAAAATGTATTTTAGTATTCTCTGTTTATGTAAATTATCTGAAAGTAACGTTTCCAGTTAAAGGCGTAATTTTTCCAAACCACTTTGAATGCTGATATATTAAAGCAAATTATCTAAATCCAAATATTACATTTTTCTTCTTGTCTCCAATGATTGAGTGCAGATAGACTTCAAGGGTCGGTAACGCATCTGTGGTTCTTTTAGTATTGGGGATGCCCATAGACGTTGATAATCACTTCTTGATCCA
This sequence comes from Papilio gigon, assembly GCA_027563995.1. Taxonomy (NCBI): domain Eukaryota; kingdom Metazoa; phylum Arthropoda; class Insecta; order Lepidoptera; family Papilionidae; genus Papilio; species Papilio gigon. The sequence goes on from JAODUI010000013.1 coordinate 3,065,511, forward strand.
GCCTCTCGTATGCCCTTTTGTCTTATAAAATGTTATAATATAGTTCAATTGTATTATGTAAATAATATTAAAATATGTTGGTTTTTCATTTGTCTTGGTAAGTCAACGTACAACGCAATGATCAGTGAACAGAGGCGCCGTATTATAAGAGCGTAGGTACTCTAATGCAAGCTGAATACAATTTGATCAGTCCGGGTCGACGTCCTCGGGGTCGCTTTATTTATTTACACCATCGCTCGGGCCCGTTACTGCAAGCGAGAACAGGATTCGATGCATTGTATACCATCCAACTTATTACTTGCTCTTACGGACCTTTTAACGATCGCTTATTACCATCGTAAGATATTTAACAATATAGCCTTATGTAAATCATTAACCCCTTTAAGGTCCTTTAGCCCATGTTTGATGATGTAAAAATTTGAAACGTGTATTAAAAACAAGAACAAAAACGTAAGTCGGAATATTAGCATATTTTTGTTTCTACACTGAAGGTAATATGAGCAATATTTACTCGTTTATACGTCGTTATATATATCTAGAGAATAAGAAAACTGTTTCTATATCACGTTGTTTTCTTAAAAATGTAGGAAGTGTCGTTTTCGTGTGCACGTCATAAAGGTAGGCGTGTGTCGCGAGTATACCCAAGTATGTCTATCATGAATTCCAAGCAACAATCTTTATCTGAGATAAAAGAAAGGCGTATATAACACTTTAAAATAGAAATAAGTACAATACAATTAGAATTGCTGATAAAACTGATAGCTGTGTGTACACCGGGGAAATTTTAGATCTGTTAGGGTGTTGTTTTATTCTAAACACAAAGATTCAAATCGAAAAAGTTACAGTTTGAGGCCGGCAACGCATGAGATACGTGGTGTATTGCATATGTCCATGGGCGGCGATAATCACTACTGCCATCCCGCTGCTCGTTTATCCTCTTATCTTATAAAATAAGTTAAAAGAAAGTACGTAATATATTGTTATGTTCGATTTTGATTCTCATTGTTCTATGACCAGTTTATCATCGAGCCTCGTGTGTATGCCTACCTTTGCGGGTGCATTTGTAGAAAAAGATACATTAGGGTAGCTCCATTGTTGCAAGCTTTTTGTTCTTTATTATCATTTCATGTTTTTCATTTATTGAAAAAAAAACGAACATGCTTTGGTTTTTATATTCACGATTGTTGGTGACGTTTTGCGCCGAACAAAGGTTGCTTGTTCTAAACTTTTATCGAGCGATTTCGCGCACGGCCACGTGACCAAACAATGGTGTTTACAGCTGTGTCGGCCGAGCTCACGCCGTGTCTAATGGTCGCTTTAATGATTGTTGCTGTACTCATATCGGTTTGGTTGGGTTTCAATCATTTTTGGCAGCACGAATTAATACTATCGTTTTATAAATCCACGAAAGTACTTAGATCTGGTGACAATGATAATTCAGAGGATTGGAAATATTAAATTTTGTACAACACAGAGTATCGTTTCTGACGTCAATGTTAACTGAGAATGTTCAAATTGAGATGTGCAAAAAGTTAGGTTTTACGTCATTTGTTACTGATATATTATAGCTTTAAATGTCAATAAGGAAATCATTGACTTAATAGCAATATACATTATCTTGCCGTAGTCTTCCCCGAACTCGTGACGTACTGTTTGGTCGTGAAAAACTATAAGTTATTAGAAATCTTTGTTCAACGAAATAACTAAGTTTTCACTTTTACTTTTTCTAATTTTGAATGAGTTATTAAATATTTAAAAAAAAAAGTGTTCTTGGTTGGAATTTATTGTGATATTTCTCATATCGTCTTGTTATTCATAAGCGCAGTTCTATCTAAACTATACAAATGATGTGACGTCACGCCTTATAGTATATAAAGTATTTGGCATGATTAACATTTCCGACAAGTCCACTGTTAACAGACCTCCACTGTCCGACCTCCAGCAGACAAACTTGCGCGTTGTCCTACAATGTCCGACACGAGGTTGCTAACCAAGTACACGTTTTCGCATTCCGCTACATTATGTTCTACTCGCGAGATAGTTTGACATGTTAAAAACAAAACATACTACTATTTTCAATTATAATTTGTTAGTCGTGTTAACAATGTTGTAACACGCCGTATTGTATGGAAAATTACCAGTTGAAGATTGTTGCTGATTATAAATCAGTTTGATTAGATTTCTTTCAATCATGCTTATAAAACATCCCAAACTTCAAAATCAATCGTAAGCTTTGCATGCCATCCGTGTCTTCTTCTTCTTTCTCCTGCCCTGGTCCCACTTTATGTAGGGTCGGCACAACATGTTCTTCTCTTCTATTCTCGCCTATCAGCCGTCATCTCATCGGACATCGGCCGATCTATATTAAAAAAAAACTTAGTACTTTTTTAGGCAATAAATGGTGAAAGAATCTTTACATTTAGACAATGGATGTCCTTTGATTTTTTTCTATGTAGTGTTCTTGAGATTTTTGAGACGTGTTTTCTTTTTGGTTTTTGCAGAGGTGATATTGAAGTCCGAATGACAGATGACATTTTTAACGGATAGAATTATTTTTTATGGCCTGGTAATAAGTCATTTGAGTCATCAAATAAAAACTATGCACAAACAGTAGTCTATGTGTGATTCCCGAGGGCAATTTATTTCTTTGGGACATTTCATAGAGATTCGTTGATCTGTTTTAGAATTACCTACTTATAGATATCCATTTAACGATTTACATTTATAATATTAGTAAGAAGGAGTATATGTGTATATGGGGAACTATATAAAAGTTTGTAATATAGAATGCATTAAAGTAATCTTTATAAATTATGATTAATTCTCCTTCATAATTAACGTGTTGGTAGCGCCCTGAATTGTTTCAAGAAGTCTTGTACAGTGCTCGCTTCGGCGGGAGCATTGCTGCGCAATCAGGTCTAGTATGAGAAATTATTCTTATTAAGAGACGTTTTGACTACTAATATCGAAAAAAAACTAGTATTAAAATTAATATTAAGACAGTTGTTAAAGTCATCGTTAAATACTTGACGTATAAATATTTGCTGCACAAGTATTTACTATTATTAAAATTAGTCTTACGTATAATAATTGATTAATGATTTTATTTAAAAAAAAAAATACCACAAAACCAATTAACATGTATTTAAAACATGCCAGTGGTTAAATTAACAAACTCAATTATCTGTATACGCTTTTAATGAATCACTTTAGAGACAATAAATAATACTATTAGTGCAATTTCTGGAAACAGCTCAATTGTATTCGACTACCGGAACAAGCGAAATGTCGACGTTTAAGTTCTTAACGCGCAATATAAACCGGTTCACAATATGCTCAAAATCTTAACTAAATAGATTATTCTGATAGTGATTTTTGTTTCAAACAATTATATTTATAAAGTTAAGAAATTCCTATTGGTTAGCCATTTTACAAGTTTCTTTCCCTTTGCTAAATACCAACTTTCTTTCCTCCAAATATTTACAATTGTGAATAGAAAAAATAAAAAATGAAAAAACCGGTGACGAGTTCCTTGCAAGTTGGCAAAACATAACAGGCAATGTGGAACTGTTAAATCTCAACAACGATAGATCGGATGCGATTAGTTCCGTTTGGTCGTTGGAGAAATTCTATCGCGCGTTCGTAAAAGATAACAGCGGGGCCAATGGTGCGCGCGCGCCGGCTCGTGCGATGTGACGTCACCGCGCAACAGGATGCGGCACACTTTATACACACACGCACGCACGCACACATCCACACACGCAACAAGCGTACGCACAAAGCTTTGTAGTAAAGTTCGATGCAATTTTGATTTTTTTTATAATATAACCAACGAGCTAGTTGCTACCAGAATTCTCTATAATAGCAAATTCAATTTTGCCCATAAATCTACGCATATGTTGTCTACCTCCAATCTGCAGAGGAGTGGACGCACTAAAAGAGGATATCCCCATTATAACGAAGAAAATACAATAAGCACTAAATTCTTTGTGCGGGAGGGAGTTTTGATAGCAGAACGTCCAACCAGAAAGTTATTTGAAGCGAAAGGACCAATCTTTGATTGCCTTGACATTTTTTTTTATTTCGGCAAGCGTTGCCCACCCGGTCTAGTTTTGCCTTATAAGTAATACATATATGCATGAGAAATTTAAATGTTACATTTCTTAGTATAGATCTATGAGAACGATACGAACAATATGATATATTCAGACGTTTAATTTAATTAAATTAAATATCTCGTGTAATTTAAGGAATAAACAACAAGAAGATCGAAGTTGGAAGTTTCAGTTAGGCGACAGATTTCATCATCATCATAAACCTTTGTCCGTCCATTGGACAGCTTTAAAGATAAATCATTTAAACGGTAACACGCTCGTAACTCAGCGGGTAAGGCACAGATTACAGCTTTCAATTTGCCACGATCTTGACACACTTGTTATTATTTGTGCACGTAACCGTTTTCAAAATATTTTAACATTGTACAGAGTACTTTTGTTTAACTCAAAAAGAGCTATAGATAGTTTGAAATATATTTATCAACTAATCTTCTGACTTAAAGAATATTTAATAAATACATACAATCGCAACGGTTCGCGGCGTTCCACTTAAAAAAAGCCTTGTCTGCAAACTTCGCCGCTTCTCACAAATTAACGAATGAGAAGCACAGAAACCGAGATATATATATATATAGTTATATAGTATATAGAATAGTAAAAAAAAAAACAATTAGTCGTCTACCTCCTCTGACCACTAACCGACTATTTTCTCACAAACATATTTAAAAACTGCATTTTATTGGCTATTGTGCTCGCGACGTTGACTCAATGTGTTCGAGTTCAAGCTATTGTAGCTTTTAAGGTGGAACACCGCGAACGGACGCACTGGTACATACATTTTTTTTATTAAAATATTAGCAGACTTTCGTTAATTTACTAGTATTTCTTGTAACCATTTCTAGGAAAGTTTTGAAGTGCTTAGTTAAGTTATGGTTCACGACAATAGTCGAATGCCGAGATTTGGTCCTACGACCGATAGGTCAGTCCTTAACCTTAACCATTAGGCCATTGGCGCTTCAATACATACATGTGATAAAATATATTACAGGATGATAATATGCTCATTTAAATTATTCATTTATTTAAGGTCAACATGTAATGCGTTTGCTTGTTAATATATTAAAGTAAAAACGATATATATTTTTTACGTGTTAATTAAGTAAATACAATTTTGTCGAATAAAGAAACAAATGTAACATAATTTAGAATAAATAATTACAATAATGTACCAAGTTATTTTGCATAACGATTTTCAGGCTAGCGATTTGAAATCTGAAAATTAAAATTGATGATTTGATAAATGAATTATATCTTAATAGTTCTATGTTAATTACCAAACTTATAAAACAGGATGTCTCCGACAATAACAGATAAGATAACTATACCCGGAACTATGATTCATTTTGATATTACATTTTTTATGTTATATTAACTAACACGATAATTTGCGAGAAAGTATTTACTTGTATACATTAATAAAATTTGTACGAGATTTATCGATGTAATTTACATCAGATAGAGGCGCTGCACTGATTGCATACAATTTGATGATGGTAATACGAATTATTTTCTTGCAAATTTTTATTCAAGTCTCCTGATGATCATACTTGTTGAAAAAGTTCTTAACTTCATAATAATAAGTATATAAATTTAAAACAACAAACATTTTATCTTAATACCAAAAATTTTAAAAGATAAGAAAATTCAAGTCTATCTAGTTATAAATTTGCAAGTCTAGAAACATTCTAGTGGGTAACTACTAGCGATAGACAGTTCAAATTATTACTGCTATGTTTAAGAAAGCTATTAAAATAAAATTTAATATTGAAATAAATAATTGGAGCCGCTGATGACGGTCATTAATTAAAATGAATAAAACACTTGATATGACATACAATTTGAATATTAAATTGCTTATGCGCTCGCGCTTGCGCCCACGTTACAATGCAGATTTGAAACTAAATCAAAATTACATAAATTTATACGCATTCAAATACATAACTTGGTCAACCAGTGTACTAATCAATCATAATTCATTAATATTAATTAAAATTTTAAACTAGATTTAATTCAGTATAAACTTTGAATATACCTAATTATATCATAGTTTCAAAACATTAAATTTTAAAACGAAGTCTCCCCTTTCATTATTTATTTTATTCCCCTTACAATTATTCAATCGTGATGGCATCAATCGTATCTACATTCGTAGATGGCTATTTAAGGTAGAGGAAGACCGAAGAAGATGGGGATGGAATACGTGAAAGAGGATATGGGTAGGAAGTGTGCGAGTTCAGATATGACGGTTGACAAAGATGTATGGAAGAGCAGAACATACTGTGCGAACCCTTCATAGATAAAAGGGAAGGTTGATGTTGACGTCCCCCGTTTCACTGCGTTAATCTAATTCAAAGGAATACGTATTTTGTTGACAAAAATATATATGATAATATTTTCATTGCTAGTTATTATTACAATCACATACAAAGAAAAAAAATAACACATAGTTTCCACTTGGAACACTTCTTATTACCTCAACATCTATATATCAAGAATTGAAAACGTCTCGCTCTAAAAAAATATTATATTATACACCAAGTAAATTATGTCAAACGTCAACAAATTTCCATCAATATCAGATCCCTAGACGGATTACCTTATTAAAATATTTCAAGATAATTTATAGTAAACAAATGCAGTTTACTGAGTAACAAGGAAAAATTGTAAATCATAATTGAGTATACAATTGCACGCATTACTCTAGAACTTGACACTTGTATTATGTGTTGCCATCTCTTTCACTCTCTTTGACAAGACAGAGCTAGCAATATGTATGAATACAAGTGTCACTGCATTTGAAACCCACATTGAGAGTACACAATACAGTTACATGTGTAGAGGGCGTGTACAATGACGGAGTTGCCCAAGCCGGGGCCCCTGTCGCCCATTCGTATTACATCAGAGCAATAATCATACCGGATATTCTTGATACACGTTCCAACGAATATTAGAAGGTTGTTGTGTCGCGACAATCTTTTTATCGGCCCAATCGACGGCAAGTTAGCGCCGCGATTCTAGTCGCCTCTATCAATGTCTGAAGTACGCACGTACTACAATAGAAAATTATTTATTTTACAAAAAAAAAAGAAGACGATTTAACAATGTCAATTACTTAAAAATCACCTATTTTTTTTCAATTCAAATAGACTGATATTCAAGATATTATATATTCGACATACAGCAATTGGATTAATTAATTTTGGATTTAAAGAAAATTTTATACTATAAGAATAACAAAATTTTACATTGGTTTGCAGCAAATGCATTAGATAAAACAAGTTCGTTATTTATACGACTTTTTTTACTAGTTTCTCATTATACAACAAAAACTTGAAACAATACGAAAACGTCACGTTCACATACTATGTAGGAAGTGAATACGAAATAAGATATATTACGTATATTGACATGACGGTTGTATATCTTGCCTTGACTACATCGACCATCTCTGAAACAGCCAACATACCCTATATCGATGTTTCCAAGAGTTCTCCAGTTCAATTGTCTACTACATGGATAAGCCATGCCATTTTAGTCCTTATTTATCGAAGAAAAATATATTGTTTTAACACTTATACTAATTTTTTTTAGGAATATTAATAGAGAAGTAGACGATGCAACTGCACCTTTATACGTGAAATAAGCCGTCGTCTGTTATGTCTGCGCTGAATTAAAACACTTGATAACTAACCTATTCCAGACAGACACATCTGTTTCAAATTTCATACAGATCGGATTACCCATTCTGGAGTTACCTGCTAACAAACATCCATCTAATAATTAGTAAGATGTGGGAACTACCTGATATATTGCATCATACATCTGACAGAATGAATTATCCTTGTTTCATAATATAAATGTCGTTTCTACGAAATAGATAACATCATATGAAATAATTCCATGCCGTATATTACGTAAATATCTTGAACTACATTATTTAAACAAGGAAGTACTCTATCAATCAATTTAGAGTATTCCGGCTTTATCTAATAGAATAGACTTGTGTGATGATTTAATATTTTAAAGAACCATGGACATGTTATGAAGAGATGATGAGCACATAAACAATAAGGTAATGAGATTGAACGCAGATAAAAGGCTATAAAGCTAGAGGATGACAGAAAAAGATGTGAAAGGGGATATGCGTAAGAAGTGTGTGAGTTCAGATATGACGACTGACAGAGATGTATGGAAGAATCCACACTGTGCCGACCCTCCGCAGGGAAAAGGGAAAGTTGATGACGACAGAACCAATGAATAGAAAATACAACTAAATAGTAGAATTCAAAATGTATAGGCGAGATAATCGATTGTCTTTAAAGTCATGTTTATATATAATTAAAACTAGGATTAATATTCTGTCTGCAATGATTAGGATAAGAGATTTCTTATTGTGGTTGTATAAAAGGGGAAATCATCTAATTCCGTTCGCCGATGAGAAATCCGATGTCGCGGCACTTTCACTACAGCGGGCCGCATCGTTTTATATTCAACGGCCGACGTGCGATCGTGGATTTGAATTTAATAGGCAAACTTGACATAGAGATATCTTGATACCGGCTTATAACTTGCATTACAATACCGGATTTAACTTTCGTTTATTATAGGATACGATATTAAAGAAATTTTATCATGTTTTCGAAAGTTTGTACTTTTTATTTGGGAAACGTCAATCACTTCTTTAGGTACACCATTGTTTAATAGTTTTCGTTAATTCATAAAAAGGCTATCATTAATTAAGATTTCATTTATCTTCACCCAAGAGATGACGAGCTTTTTTGTTAATTGTCCCATCGCCTTTTATAGTCCTTACAATTGTCAACTACACAGTTATTTAGACGATTTAAAAAATAATAATGATGACTAAAAATTATTCTGGCCAGTTCATTTGATTATTATATATTTATATAAATATAAATGTAATTTAAAAATAAACATTAAGAAAACCTCCCACGATGGAAGACATAGTTGTTTCAAAGCAATTGCCGTTCGCAGGGCCGCGCAAACAAACAGCACTGCAAATGGAATTCGAATCCGGTATCCTTGACTCAGAAGTCAGAATCTTATCTATTAATCACATTCAAAAAAAAGTATTTAAATAAGTTTACATTAATAAAAACTTCTTTATAACCCAACCCTTCTACTTGAGTAAAATTATATACAGTTTACTTTGTCAAAGAATCTATGTGTAACCCCTTAAAAAGGTATTTGAAATTGAATGAAAATAAGAAAGCATCATAAAATCAGAAGGTTTTTATCAAGACTAGCAAATTGAGTATTTCTTTGAAAAGTTCAAAAATCACATCCGCGTATCGAAGTAACATATACAAAAGGGTTACATAAGAATCGAGGAAAATAAGATAAAAAAACTTCCATTTTTTATTTTCCCTCCATTTTGGATTCACCACGATTCCTCATTCTATTCTAATGTGACTGTTGGTAGCCCGTTCTGAATTCAAACTTTATCAGACTTTTTTCTCAAAATCCCAACCTCTATAGTGGAAGATTCTGTATTAAAACTCCTTCCTTTTTGTTAAATACTTAACAGAAAACCAAGTATTCCTTTCACGTATATATTGAAATTAATCTATCGTCCTAGTACGGTGGATTTTACATAACTATCATGGGTATAACAAGATGAACTTGGATACCAAAGTCCTTTGTGGCAATGAAGTCGCGTCGTCGCCATGTTGGCAATGAAGTCGCGTCGTCGCCATGTTGGCAATGCTTAGTATCGCCACTTGACACTAATTCGAGAATTAGTGGCGCTGAACTGTTTATTGACGCGAATTACACTGTGCTAAAACGTCACTTAAATAACTATTTTATCTGTTAAAGAAAACTATTTTTAAACTTCGTGAAACATTTGTTATTTTATTGACCGTTATCAGTGAATGAATTATAGCAACGTTAATGTACTAAAAGTAACATTTAGAGACGTTGTCAACACGTAATTTTCAAGTGTCGCATCGCATACCTTGAGATTGTTTTTAATACAATTTTTAAAATAGAAACTATAAATGGTCAATGTTGCGGTTATCGATAGGAAACTATTTGGGGCAAATCTCGGTTACATGTCAGTCTAACAGTGGACATGTCCATGTATGTGCCGACCCTCCATAGGGAAAAGGGCAGGTTGATGATGATGAATAGACATGTCCGTATAGAATTTTGTTTGTGTTAAACACTGACCTATATTAATACAGGGTATATGGTCTGATATTGTGTGCCCATTTGACTGTCGGCATCTTGGCACTGATGGCATTAGTTGGTACTGGTGGTGAGGATGAGAACTAATAATAGAGATACAATCAACAGTAATATCAACTAGTAGGTTTAATATGGGATGAAACAAAAACTGTCGTATCCCATCGATGACATATCCACCTATAGAGATCAATGGCTTTAAACCATTGTCTTGACTTCGTTGTTGTCAGCTGAAGTCTTAAGAGAGCGGAACTCTTAAATGAAAATTTCTGTTAACATATGTTGCTTACTGAATCTCTTATCTGATTTTGTTTTGTTATCTTCTTAATATTAAGAATATTAGCTTTCAATCCTTATACACCATTAGGAAGCCGTCGAGAGACTTATTCATAATGATATAATAATCCGATTAAATCTTAATAGTCCATAACAAATAGATAAGACTTGGCTACTAACAAAAAATAAACAAGAATGCAATTACATAACGTCGTCCGGATTGTTTTTTACCTAAATCACGTGGTCGTACTGTGGACTAAAAGTGTTACTCACCGAAGTTCGGCAGACGGGCTCAACAATACGGAATCGTATACTAACATTGATCACTGACGACAGCAATTATCATACCTACGTGACGTTCACGAACCGGCTTCGCTTCCGGGATCGTTACTTGAATGAACACCGCGAGTCGCGAGCCTCGCATTGTGATACCCGCGCTTCTAACTTGAAGCTGATGATCGACTTATGAATTGCTTGTACAAATGTACAGTTCTAATTAGTAAGAATAAAATTTAATAGGTTTTAAGCCACATTGCTGCAATGGAGGCAAGGTTTACTAACAAGAGGTAGATGGATTGTTTCATTCATACGTCGATCATCCGTTTTAGTTAACATCCGTGACAGGAGTATTGGTGTTACACGCCTCACCTGCGAGTTGTCGATCGTAAACATGGCGAGCGTGTTAGTTGGTCGGCTCGCATCGCATGTGCGGACGCGCCGTGATACGCGGCGATACTAGCGGCGACACCGAGAGGCTCCTCTCGCACGTACGTCGTACGCACACAACGCACGGCGATACAGTGAAGGGGAGAGCGGGGCGACGAGATCCGGGTTGCGCGCCCACTGCACCGAGCGGCCCCCAAACAAACGCGCAACGCTGACCTCTGTTTCGCCGTTTCGTTGCATCCGCCGTTAGATCCGGAAAAGTTAACAAACCTACTTCTCTATACTACTCTAATACTATCCGAATATCCAATCAACGAACTACAATACAATCAACTGCTTACAGTAACTAGTTTAAAAGTTCAATTATTAAATAAACATGGCAGGAAAATGTGCTTGCAACACCATTTATTTCACTAACATAAACTATGTAATAAAACAGCTTAAGTTCTTTCTTAGGACAATAAACATATATTGAATTCAAACAATGACATCTCGAACAACATATTTTAAAAATGATAGTTATAAATGCAACCTTTTTCTTTTTTAATGTTCATTCGGGCAAATGATACTTCTACGGTTAATTTTTATATGCAACATTCCATGGATAAACTCGGAGCTTCATTATATACTGTCTCATTTATTTACAACTGTTATTAAAGGTGTCCAGAATTAGTATGACAAAAAGATGGTTTAACTATTAAATGACTTAGAGCAAATGTTAAATACAAACGGAATAAAGAAAAGTAAAATATAACATTTAGAGCTAATTGTGACTATAAATATGTCAATAATACAGTAGCTATGTTGATTAGAGCATGTATTGAGTAGATAAATATTTACTTTAAATAATTTAATTTGTTGCTATTCATTCCACAAACATTATATTAGCTATTAACATTACAAGAAATGAATGACAGATTATAACTTTCATAAAAATAGGTGTTTGATTTTAAATTACAATAAGAAATTGGAGATCCTTTAATTACTTACTTGAATTCGGCAGACAAGCTCGTAAGGATTAAAATTGCCATCCACAGGATTCAAGTTGAACATAACATTAAAAAACACATATTCCGGTTTCTCTTTCGCGATCGCTGATTTATTCTCGGATAGCGTAACATAGTAAAACGTTTCAACTAAATTAAGATATTTACTGTAAAATTCGTTTAAATAAGAACGCGGCAGCGATATCAACAGATCGTTGTCCGTTGACATTATTCGGCGTTAGGCACAACGATTGTCAACACACTGCTATCACATGATTAGCATCAAAACAATTAATTTTAACACTATAATCGCGAAACATATTTCATTTTGACAATTTTCTACGTTTTATGTGCTCACATCGTACAACTTCTTTGACGGCTGTATAAATAAACGAATGATCGTCATGTCACTGCTGTCAATTTCAGTTCACATATCATTCATTCGTGCTATTGAATGATCAAAAGTTAAAATGTTGCCATTATTAATAATTGATTTTTTTTTTGGTAGAATTCTTTTACTAACGTTTAAGATAGGCCAAGAGCTAGCTTTTATAAATCTCAACTGAGATTTCTTTGCAATTTTGGAAAAAAACAACATTAGAACAGTATCACTTTAATGAAAATATGACGATTTTCATTCTTATCTCACTTACAAATATAAACTTTATAAAGATTATACTTATGTTAAGGTAAATTCATTAATAAAAAAAGAAGGTAAATTTGCACTCATTTATTGCACTAAGGTAATTAAAGTTACAAAATATCTAATGATCATACATTTTTGGCACAAAAAAATCAATACGAGCTTACAAAAATATTGCTAGATTCATTAATACGATTATTGCTTTATTGATTAAAGAAAAGTAATTTTACTTTTCGATAAAGTCTTATCAAATCACAGACTAATCCGACCACTGTAAAATAAAAAAAATCCTAAAAATTAACATAACGTGCCTGTGGCAGAAAAAGTTTACTTTTCATTTAGGCACTGGGTAAAACTATTCTTCGTTCTTACTAATAGAAACACTTTAATGTTAAAGTGGGTTATATCTTATCACTAAATCCTATCACTATTTCCTATTGATTTCATTAATGGTTTTTATACTAAATTAAACTATTAACTATAATTAGGTTTAAAATAAATATACATTGTTGGTACACAATATATAAGAAACAGTTACGTGTAAAAAAATCTAAATAGACCTTACATGAACAAAAATTAACTAGTTTTTTTCGACAATAACTTTTTTTTAAACTTTCATTTTTATTTTAATTCTAATCTAAAACTACAACTATTATTCAGGTACGATTAAAGTGCCTTCGTCATTAGTTATTCAGCGATGAAATCTGCAAGAAAAAAATCTATGTTAGAAAGTCTTCATTAAGCATTTTATAGATGAGCACCAAAAAAATTTTAAACTACCTTACGTAAATTTCTGATCTGCTTACTGAGTTCACTGATAAGATTTTTTGAATAAAAAAGTTAATCTGAATAGTAGGAATCGTCGGAATCTTCAGATTTGCTGTCGGATGGCGAAATGTTTTCTCTATCTATTACGCCACAATCGCGTTTATTTTTTCGCATTCGGCTGCGGAGCATTTTGCTTTCGTCGGCGCATTTCGTTGTTATACTGGTCCTTACAACGCTCTCTGGAACCCGACAGTTGTCCACAACTGTTTGAACAATATCGTTCACCAGCATTGGATTTAATTGTTTCTTTGCTGGCTTGTTAGGGAACGCCGGCGAAGGTTTTCCCGTGAGAGAATGTGTTGCCAGTACACTAAAAAAATAATAACATTTAAAAAACTGAAGGAAATTAGAAAAGAAATAAGTTGATTGCATCTATCATTCTATTTTACCTCCTTGAAAACACTGCTCTCAAAAGTTTTCTGGTTGCATTAGTGTAAGAAGTCCAATCCATGTGCTTAAGTAAACGGTTGGGAACTGATGCATGTCCATCACCAATTGGAACCTGTGATAATTATTAATTAGATATTACAAAGTTTTCAAAGTAACACTTTAATTCGTAGCAATGGTTCCTAATTCATTACTTACCAAATCCCCGTTCAAATTAGTTTTGTTCTTGCTTTTTAAAGACTTTTTGTTGTCTAAACCAATTCCATGCGGCGTTACGTTTTTCTTAGGTTTCTTTTTAGGTGTTTCCTGAGGAAAAAAAACTTTCGTCTTTAGTAACATTATCTTGAGATGTAAAAATTAATTAAAGTCACTAGTTATAATGTTTACTTACGAAAGCACTTTCTATGTAACTGGAAATGCTGGTACGGTGATTGACGTACAATGATTGGCGTTTGCCGGCACCACTCTCATTTGAATGTTCCCTCTTTCTTTTAGCAATTGGTGATTTAGAAGTTTTATATCTAGGTTTAGAAGTTGAAGGTGAAGCAATACTTTCGGATTTCAGACATTTGATCTTAATAGACGCATCTTCTAATGTGGAATCTGCTTCAGGCGCAGAATCTCCAGTCTGCGTGCTTGCATCACATCCTTTAGCCTCTGGTAGTTCTTGTTGTTTGGTTTGGGATTCGCTTCCTTTACATACTGATTCCAATTTTTTTAACCCAGATTTTTGGTGGGAGGAGTGGTGTTTATCACAACTTTTATAATAGTTTATACCACGACAGTATTTGCATACCTAAAAAAATCGAAACATGAGATTTTTAATTACGAATTGCTACAATTTAAGCCAGTTTCCCATATAGAAGTAAATTTGTCTATGTATCAATGAACTGGTATTAACATCTTCTGTAAGAGAGCTTACCAAAGTTTCAGTTTTTGCGGTAGGCGTATCCGGGGGCGTTTCCGGAGAGCCCTCCTTACTACTCGGAGTTTTCAATTCAGCCTGAAAATTATTATTAACTTTACAAATTGCATTATATATATAAACTTATTTGTCTAAGCTCATAAGACAGTTAATCAAATGATTATCGCCGATTCTTGTCGAGGAAAACAGGATTTTTCCTAAGATAGAACATGGGCTCGATCACTTCCAACGTATGTAAAAAAAGAAGTTTTAAATAATGCCTACCGTTTTAGGTACAAACAACGCGTTCAGTATAAGAGTTTGCATTGCATTTCTTTCTCCTTCACTTAACGCGGAACTCGTAGCTGAAACAAGGAAATATGTTTTTATTTTCGGTTACGCTTCACTCTCCATGTGTTGATTTTCATATAACAAGACTAACCAAAACTAACTGATTTACTAAACCTCCAGAGGCCAAATTACGTATTTTTTTTTTAATTATCATATTTAAACGTATAAAATAAATAGATTGTTTATTATCTTACAAGATTCTGCCCTAATCTCAATCTGTCCGCGTAAGGAGAGGAGCGCTTCAGCCGCTTGCATGTCCTGCATATTTGTAGCAGCATTCTCAGGCACTTTAACCTGAAACAAAGAACACAAATGGAATTTAACATTATCGTTTTACTCATTGATATCGACTACACTAAACTCCGGATTTTTACATTTTTCTCAACAAAAGCTCTATAATTATCATTTTTTTCAGTAACACCAACGTAAGAAAATATTAAACATAAGTACTGAATTTCTTCAAGCTACAAAACTGGTTTACGTCAAATATTATTCCTTCATTTAAAAGGGCAAACGAATTTTATTTGCTTAAATATATACCATAAAATAACTTACAGCCGACATGTTCTCAGTTTGATTTTCACCAACGATAAACACAACTCACTTAATCTTACTAGAACTACCCTGGTATCAGAGAGAAGTTACTTGTACAAACACTGGTTGAATACTGATTCTGGTATACCACCTACTTCTACAAATCACCTTACCCGGCAGGGATGGGAATTAGGCGGACTTAAGCTCAATTGTTTATCACCCGGTATCGGCAATAAAAATATCACTAAGACTGGTTATTACTAGAGGTCATTACAATAGATTTCGCTGAAACAAAATACCTGTTGTCTATTGTTTAAACAAATCCCCGAAAGTCATTAACTATTTTTCTAATAACTTTCTTAGTTAATCCGCTAAGGGTTATAAAGTAATTAGTTAATGACGTATATTATTTGTGAAGTAGACTTAGTTTACTAATTTCTAACTCGATGTTACTAGAATTAAGTAAGTAGGGAGTTTAAAAGGATCAAATAAGTATTTTATTCTATTTTTTTAAAATACTCTTTCGTTATACGTGTAACGAATGTTCGCTATTGGAACGCAAGTTTTCAAAAATATGTACAATCTATTTTAAAACAGTTTCTTTAAAAAAAAAACTTAACCGAATATAAATATCTTTAAATTCAACGTTTTATACTATACATTTTAGCAACCTGGTTGTGCACATTAATGTAATAAATTGGCTCCTAGTCTACAAAACTTATACCAGTGTCTTTAAATATTTTGTGGAAATTTACCAAACAACAGTTAACAAACGAAACCTTCAAGGTCATAGTGCCTGGTAAGTTTCAGGTAAGAACCAGGTAAAGATTTGTAAGTAATAGTATTAGGGACAGTAACCAATAAGGAGATTTTTGTAAACTAATAACGAAAAACTTTCAAACTGTCAAAACTTGTATCTTCGATGTTTTATTAGGGAAAAATATTTCTTTGTTATTCCCTTACTAAAGTATAAGCATTGGGAAAGGCCTATGTCCAACAGTGGGCAGACAGAGGCTGATGATGATGATGATGATGATATCAGTTTAATTTTCTTATGTAACGTGTGTAATTAGTTAATTAAAATAGTGTTCGTTTGACGACCATTCCTGGATAAAATGATGATGATCATAATAACGTATTAAAAGGGCACCTATTATAAGGGTACATTTTATTGTATAATAGATTACACCTTACACATATTTTTGTATCTTCGGTAAGAGAAGAGACTTGTTTCTTGAGACTTTTAGCGAAGGGGTATTTTTTTTAAGACGTAGAGTTTGTACAACGAATATTTACTTACCGTGCGTAATGCTTGTGGATAAACGGTTTAAGTTCATTTGAAAATCGAATATGTAATGAGCATTTCTTAAAGTATGTACTGAAGGTTATGTCTGTTACTGATTAGATCTTTGTTTTATAAAGTTGTAATGTTTTAAGTTAAGGTAAAATACCAAGTTCTGTGAAACATTTATGAACAATGGTTTTGCTAACTGGTATTGTTATTTTTTTTTCTTCACTTTGGGGTAGAGACCCAGCTGAGGTTTGCGTTAGGGTGTTTAGGATGCGCCCGTTTATACCTGCGAAACTGTATGTACTTTTTTTTTTGATTCAGTTGAAGTTGCGATCTAGTAGTGATAACTTGTGTATATTATAGGTTAGTTGTAATATGTCTCAACATCTTTGGTTGCTTGTTGAATGGACGGAGGAAGCGGTCTTTTCGTCGTATGGCATCGTTAACGCCAATTCCCTGATTAGTGACGGTAGCGATGTGCATGTTGGGAAAGTGGTTAACATCAGGAATAAACATAGCAATGGTATTCGAAAGGCACAGATACTCAGAATATCCGGTAAGATTTTGTAACACTGTTAAATTTTGTTTTTTTAATCTTTTTCTTCATATACGTACACTCATGACATTGCGCCTAATTATGTCAAATCTTACTTAACAATGATTTTTTTCTAAGATAATAAGGGTTACGTTAAAGAGCTTAAAACGTTATTGGAGAGACAAGATCAACAAGTGAAAAACGTAGTTTCATTATGTGTCAACACTATAAAAGAGATGAAGAGTGTGCCAGGAAACTTGGTAAGTCGGTCTAGTATAGACATATGACATAAATCTTTCATATATTTTATTTTGAAGTTATGTGGCTGTCAAATGTCGTGAGAATGTTTCAGTTTTTGGGTGAAAGAAATAACGCACGTCAGTCTATGCAAAGTCCAGTCGCTTGTCGTACATCACAACGCCCAGACGTCCACGGGGATGATACATCAGACAGTGAGCAAGAGGTATACAACATAAAAACTCAAATTTTTACTAATCTTTACATGTCGTCAATTTTAATCATTATTATTGTTAATTACAGTTGAACGTCCGGAGTTTTAGTGGATCGACTAACAAGCAAAATCATCAATACGGTAATAACGCCGAGTCATCCCTAGCCCTGTATAAAAATATATCGTTTCAACAAAGCAAGAACAATCCGTTGCTGTTTACTAGCACACCGCTGCCGGAAGCAGTTCTAGGAAAAAAGATCAAAATAAAAGATAGTTGCGACAAAAGCACACAAACTGATTTCAACGAGAAATTACCAACTTTATCAGCGATAGAAGATGTTGAAGCGGTCGTTCTTAGACTCTACAAGCAATTCACAACATTGGTAGCAAATCTTCCTCTAAACGATGCCCTATTTATGTCAGAGACATCGGACTGGCAAGGAGCTCTATCGAATCAAACTGCTAATGAATGTTCTACATTAAAAGAAGAATGGATAAGCCAGAACGCGAATACAACTAATCAGGAAGCGGATCCTTCGGAGGCCGAGGGAATTCGCGTAAGGCGCGCTTCAGCCCACACTACAAATGTTAGCGAAGCTGCCCCCAACAATACAGATATGGTAAATCATACAAAGAAATGAACTTGTTTGTTCGCTTACATATAAGAATACGACCGTTTTCTTGTAACATCTTCAAATTAAAAACTCTGACTGATTTCGTATAATTTGATTTTCCATAATAATCACTATTTATTTAAATTTTTAATAAAAGTTTTTCAATTCTTTCGCAATTAGGTTCCCATAGGTAATGGTAGTGTTTTGGTGCCACATAAACTCCTTGAAGATTTGGATTGGAGTTCATATACGGGCGTAACGAGACAATTGTTGCAAGCTGTATTTCCACGCAGGTGATGATTTTAATGATATGAAAATATTTTAGTTTGTTGCTATAAACTGCTATGGCCGATTTATTTCATAGATGTAATGTTTCAGAGTACTGGCGACACATTCGCTTTCAGGAAAGCAATCACCGGCTTTCGCAAATAAACCTCCTAAGAAACGTCTTGAACCAAAGTTAGTCGACGACATAGTCGATACTGTTTCCCAAAGATGCGGAGTAGATAAAAGACTAGTAAGGTGGGTTATCTAATTATATCATTAAAAAATTGCTTTTATCTAAAACCATCAGTGTCATTAAATATAATAAACAAAAACAAAATAGTTTTTTCAAATCAATTTATATTTGATTTTTAATTTCAGAAGCTGTATTACTACAAAATGTACCGACGAAGCGAAATTGTACAGAAATCGTCAACATTTCAAACAATTACGCCAAATGAATAACAACAATCAAGAAAATGTACTGTTGTCGTCTGAATCGTCAAATGCTTCATAAATTTCTATTTAATTTGAGAAACTTAACTAAACTTTTCTACTATGTTGAAAATATATTAATTATAGTCAAAACAGTTGCTTTTACAGTTATTATTAAAATAAAAAGAATTGACAACAGACATGACACAGATATTAAAAAAGTTGAAAATGTATCACTACAACCCTTTCTGTTTCATTTGTAACATGCTTCCCCATTCCAGGTCTATGCTAACACCTTATTTAATTTCCGTTAAAAATACTAAAACCATGGCCTTACATCAAATTCAGCTTTAATAAATTGGTAAATCAAAATCGTTAATCAAAATAATAAGAAAAAAAACTGAATAAGTAGACTATGTTTCTTTCAGACTATATTCTCAACCTATGACAAATTTTAGCAAAATTCGTTGAGCCGTTTTGGAGATGTCTTCTAATAAACATCCATCTAAACTTTCACATTTATAACATTAGCAAGATTGATTTTATAATTTTAATGATCATCGCATTCTACTTTTGCAAGAATGAACTTCGTCTGGCCAGCAAGGGGTCTTATTCTAACGGTATAAGAATGTAGTGTGCCAAACAAAATTTACATTGGTAATATTTGACAAATGTTTATAATGCGGATGAAATCGTTTTGTTTACATGTAGTTTTAAACATGCAATGAATACATTTTTCTCTGACTGTTTAATTTAATTATAACGATTTAGTAGTATTTTTGTAAGTGTGAACTAATGTTAAATTGTAGTTTCGTTAAAACTACAATTATTGTCTATTGTCACCTTACGTCACTGTCACTTTTACGGATAAAGATAGAGGTTAGAATTTATCACGGGTTATTTAAGGGTACATGTGTTTGTTTATATAAACTAATCTAAATCATAATGGAAGAAATAGAAGACGTAGGTTTTGTATCCTCTAAACACGATCACTTATTAAGCGCGGTCTCCAAATTAGACAAAACTCAACATATAACAGAACCTACGCGTAATGAACCATCGAATACTAATTCAGAGTTCAATTTAATCAAAAGATCAAACAAACTTAACTTAAACAATGTAGTGAAAGTATTGAAAGAAACGGCACAACATGTGAAAGTAAGCAAGAAGCTGACCAAAAATGAAAACTCATCTATAATTCTTTCTAAGCCAATAGAGAAACCTCAGGCAGAACGTATTAAAAGAAGCACTGGTTATGAGCAAACGAAGCATAAAATTGGACGATGGGATCCGGTCGTTGCCCGAAATCGTTCCTTAAATTTTGTGTCATTTCCATTAACACAAAGTAGTAAAAAACAGCCAAAACAAGGGTTTTTGAGTAAGTTGAAACTTAAATCACCGCTAGAAAAAGAATTAGATGAAGTGGACCCACCTGCGCCTGAGGTGCCAGAAGAGGAGGAGAAACCTGAATACCCAATGTCCTATGAAGAGATGCTTGAACATAGACAAGAGCTGGCAAAGTTACGGGCCCAGCAATCATATAAAGCAGCTAAAGCTAAAAGGCAGGGTAAAATTAAGAGCAAGAAATATCATCGGTATGTTAAAATGTTTTCTAGATTTAGTAATTTTCAAATATACTCTTTCTTTTAATAAGAACTGAACTAAAACTTCTTTAACTTAGAATAATATAAGACCAATTTTAATGTTCTAATTTTTCAGCATATTAAAAAAAGACAAATTAAAGCAACAATTAAAGGAGTTTGAAGAACTGCAGAGTAAAGATCCAGAAGAAGCACTAAAGAGACTTGAATCACTTGAGAAGGCTCGAGCATTAGAACGACATACACTCCGGCACAAAAACACTGGGAAATGGGCAAAAAGTAAATTGATAAGAGCAAAATATGATAAAGAGGTAAATTTATGTTATACAGGCATATTGTAATTAATTTGTGTAGGCAAAGTTTCTGCATCCATCACCTAGACAGCTTTTATATTTATATACATCTTTTAATTTAGTGTTCATTTTGATTTTATGTAAGTCAAATGATATCCCTTTCCTCAGGTGAGGCAACAGTTAGCAGAGCAGTTGGCAGTCAGTAAATCTCTTACTCATAAAACAGCTGATGCGGCAAGTTCTGATGATGATAATGATGCTGATCAAGAAATTACAGACTTAACATTATTACAAGATCCAACAAACCCATGGATGATGAAAAAACAGGGTAAAGACAATGTGGATTCAGAGTTTGACTTTGGATATAAAACATATCTCAAAGGCAAAATGTTAAAACGTAAAGAACATAGTGATTCTGAATCAGAGGATGAAACCGCAGAGGGGAGCTCAAAAATGAATAATGCAATGGATATTCTAAAGAAGAGTGTTGATAATTTAAGTGATAAAGTACTTCAATCACATGTTGGTACTACAAATAATGCAGTTAATGAACAACCCAAAAGAAAAAAGAGTAAATTGTCAAAAACAACTAAACAACAAAATGCAGAGGAAAAGATTAATAAAACTAGCATAGTTGCTACAAATTCAAATTGGACTATTGAACCTGTTAGTAATGACCGAGGAAATGCATCAGAGGATATTTCTAACATATTTGAATCATTTGAAAACAATCTTGTTGGTAAGGTGGTAAGAAAAATAAAGAAACTAAAAAAAAGAATTAACGAAAAGGAACCAAAACCTCATAAAGAGAAAAGTAAATTAAAAGATGAAAAATATGGCGTTGATTACTATGAATTTAAAACACAAAATAAAAAACCCATTATAGATGAACCATTACTTGAAACGGATGGTAAAACAAATGTTGCTATAAGTGAAACAATATCTTCACCAAAGATACTCACCGCTAATGAAACTCAAGAGAATACTAAGGCAAATATTGATCCTAGTACTTTTATAGTTGTCAAACCCAAATATTTAAACACTGCTTTGCCAAAAGATGTCAATGAATATGATGAGTTGGATGATGACGATGAACAAGTGGTGCCAAAAATTGACATAGAAGAAGTTTTTGAAGAGGATGATGTTGTTGATAGCTTTCGACAGGAAAAGGAAGATGAAATCAATAAAAACAAACCAAAGGATATTGATTTAAGTTTACCAGGTTGGGGCCAATGGGGTGGTAAAGGTGTTAAAGCACCCAAGAGAAGGAAAAATCGATTTATACTTAAAGCAGCACCTTGTACACCACGCCGTGACGAAAATAAGGGAGACATAATAATTATGGAGCATAAAGACCCAAAACTTGCAGCACATAAAGCTTCAGATGTACCATTTCCATTTAGAACTCTTAAAGACTATGAAGCTTCTCTTAGAGCTCCACTGGGCAATACTTTTGTACCTGAAAAGGCCCATAAGAGACTAATCCAACCTAGTGTAGTGACAAAAGCTGGTGCTGTTATCGAAGCAATGAATGAAGATCAATTGCTTGTTAAAAAACATCGTAAATTTAATAATGAACTTATTATTAAAATATTGGGACAGAAATAAAATTGATTATATGTGTACTTTTATTATTTAATTTAAACTCCAACTCGTACAGGTGGCGACACAAGTATAACCCCATCTCCTCTCACAAATAACATTGGGATGTTCCGTTTTGTTGTTCTATACACCTCTTCATATGTTTCTTCATCAATTTCAACTGTTGTTATTGTTTCCTCTGCATCACCCAAAACCATGTTCAAATGTTGATCATAAGCCTGAAATAAGGTTATATGTTTTTTTTTATGAATTCTAAACTAACGCTTGACCACGATTCTACCCGATGCCAAGTGATGATGTTACTGTTACCGTTACTGATATTTAAGGTTTATACTTTTTTAATACGTAATACATTATTGTCATACTTACATGTAACTTGCCTCGTAGTTCTCGTTCATTTCTCATTTTAACATAAATCCTCTCATCTAAGCTTAGCCTTATAAGATCCAAGGGTTCTTTCACTGTCATAACCGATACCTGAAAATTATAAGGTTATTCAATTTTTTTGACTTAACTGAGATTTAACTGAATAAGTAAAACATTTTTGTTCTTATATTTTAATAGTATTTACATTTTCGCCATCATCTGCCATGTTGCGGTTTTTATTTTTTCTGAAAATATGTGCGGAATTGAATAAGTTCAAGTTATTTTGATGTTTTATTACTATTGAAATAATGTAAAAAGTAGTGAAAATAAAGTTATAACAAAGGTTATGTTTTTATTTGAACTGTAACAAGGTGTCAAGATGGTATAGAGTATAAAGTAGTACACATTATATCATTATTTTTCTTCTACTAATTTTTAATATAGTTTTATATCAAAAACTATATCTTTACTTAAAAAAAATCACAATCAAAAGGAGCTGCGATATGTTTCAAGCAATTTTTTTTAACACATTAGTAGTTTTTGAATAACTGCTAAAAACCCTACTTGGCATTTTGTGTTATCTATACTACATTTGTCATTTAGAATCATAACCTAGAACTTTAATAAAGAAAATAAACTAAAGATATGTTTGGCTTGTGTTTGTATATAAGAAATTAAGTAACAAAACTGTTTTAATGCACTTCATTGTGATTGCAATAGTTGTATAAGTAGAGTTTACAAGAAGTAGCGATGGTTAGAAGCGGGTAAGTTTTATTCATTTTGAGACAGAGAATGCTAAGGGATAATATATTAATTATTTACATTTGAATGAACAACAGGCGAGATCGTGATAGAGATCGTGATCGGAGACGTTCTCACAGCCGTTCAGCTACGCCTGATCGGAAACGGAGACGTTCCAGATCTCGTAGTAGAGATCGCAGCTCAAAGTCATCTAAAAGGAAACGTAGTCGCAGCAGAGATAGGGATTCCAAGAGAGACAGGAGCAGAGACAGAGATCGTGATAGAAAGAGGTAAGTTTTTAATGTAAATTTAAAACACTCACAGCTTGATTGGTAAACATACATTTAAATTGTCTTTTACATGTTTGTATTCATATAGTAATATGTTCGGCATATATTAGTTATAATTACATAACATTATACTATATTTTGTTAAAGTAGATTGCACTTTATTTAACTCTGTGCTTTTTACAATACTTTATAACTGTATGTAAAAATTGGTTTGCACCTTTGGCTGAAATTTGTTCAAATCATTACTAAACTGTGGTTCGACTTACTTGTTTTTTTTTGTTTAGTGACAAGAGGGATGACAAAAGGAATGGATCCGGCAGTAAGTCATCAAGAAAAAAGTCACCCGATAAAGACAGAAAGGAAAGGTCAAAATCTAAAGAAAAATCTGTCAAAACAGAATCTGGTGATTATGACTTAGGCTCAGTTGACAAGGTAACAATAATTGCTAATGGCTGAATTTCAAATTTGTAAAGTTTTTAAAACTAAAATTATTTACTATTTCATCATTATATCAGTCACATGTCGCTCACTGCTGAGTGTAGACCTACCCCAAAGATCTTCCCAATAATTGGTCCTCGGCCGCCCTCATCCCAGATACTTCTGCAAACTTAATCAGATAATCCATCCATCCATCTTGCGGAAGCCGTACACATGCTGTGTTGACCGTGGCCACCATTCCTGGACTTTATGGCCCAATCGACAGTCCATTTACTATATCATTTACAATTAAACTATTTTTATTATAAAATTCTTAATTCCTGATAAGTTTGAGACTACACAAATTTAACACAATCACAGTCAGTACTTTTCTTATGTATATATATTTATGACAGAGATCTCTTTTGGTGTCACTCGATGTGTCAATACCAACAAAATGTTCCGGTCCACAAATTATTTCTCAATTTTTATATAAAGGAAGAAGAACAGAGTCGTTTAGAAGCTGAAATGCAGAAGAGACGTGAACGAATTGAACGTTGGCGTGCTGAACGAAAACGTAAAGAATTGGAGTCGGCAAAGAAGGAAGTGCAGAAAGGAAGCCTTGTCACAAACATTCAAGCACCAACTACAAAGAAATGGTCATTAGAGGATGACTCTGGTGATGAAGGTATGACACATGATTTAACAGATAAAAAAAGTCTAAAGATGGATATCAAAATAAAAAATATAACCTTTTTTTATGTTAATAGGTGAAGATGGCGAGGGCAAAGAGAAACAAAGCATAGAAGAGAAGCAAGAAGAAGATGAAATAGATCCTTTAGATGCTTACATGCAGGAAGTTCAACAGGTTAGTGTGTTCCTTCGATAAGATTATTTTGACTTTGTTTGTATGATTTGATTTGGTAGTAAAGTGTTTTAATTTTTTAGGAAGTTCGTAAAGTGAATCAAATAGATCAGTCGCGAGGCCTTTTAAGTGTGCCCTCTGCTGGAGGAGGCACTGGTGTGGTTATTTTAACGGGAACAGCTAAAAAGAAGGTTGCTGAACAAAAGAATAAAGGTATGTATTTTTAAATACCATAAACATCTACTCTATATATATATAAATGAATTGCTGTTCGTTAGTCTCGCTAAAACTTGAGAACGGCTGAACGGATTTATCTTATCTTGGTCTTG
>JAODUI010000013.1:3108024-3125277 GCA_027563995.1 Papilio gigon
GCTATGAACGTTACACAGCTTAGAGTCAGGCAGAGAGTTCTCACACTTAAGGTAACAGACTTTGTTGGTGATAATGACCAACATTAATTGAATCAGAGTTTACTTAAGGTCGCTATAACCATTCTGATGTTTTCTATATTTTTTTTTTCCAGTTAAAAAGGATAATGGATACACTCTCAATTTCAACACGGTGAAGGATCTCTGTCCAAGTCCTGTGAAACCTAACGGCTTCAGAAATAGTCCTACAGTAGAGCAAACTAATGTCACAGGTAACATAATTTACTATACCTAGGTTATAATAAATTCTTGAAATACGATGAATCCTTTGATAGTTTCATCATCATCATCATCGTCATCATCATCAACAGCCCTTGTCTACCCACTATTGGACATAAGCCTTTCCCAATGCCTTCCACAATATGCGGTACTCCGCCTTCCGCATCCAACGACTTCCTGCCGTCCGCACTAAGTCGTCGGTCCACCTGGAGGGACAAGTACCACAATTTGATAACTATCACTCAAATTTTATCACTGTAAACTTACAGTGATAAAATTTATTTATAATTATTTTACAAGGGTATTTGACTGAAATATATTAACGAAAAAAAAATTGCGTTTTATCATAAAATAATTTACAATCGTTAACAAATATCTTGTCGGCTTGGAACATCGTATGTGTTGTGCAGAACACAATGTTCGGTGTAGTGGGGTAGAGGAATGCGGGGGGAAGGTATTGCAGATGACTGGGCCGCCAAGACAAAAAAATCTTAACTGTTAAATGTCACTATAATCCTACAGACGTCTACTTTACCAACAAATCGTTTAATTAACATTCATGAATACATTTTTTGTCCCATATTGTATATTTGTTTAAGATATGTGTCACATACTAATGCAAATCAAGTTCATGAATTATGCATAAACATTTAAATCTAGATATAATTATATGTTGCACATGGTCGAGTTTGCATTATGTAATTGTGTTTAAGTGTTTGTTATATGTTTAGTATATTGCACTAATTTAATTAGAATTGTAGTTGAAGAATAATACAGCATGTCAAGTATCTACTTATGAACGTTTGCGCAATAACATGGCACTCGAGAGAATTGTATATTGAGTGTTGCTAGAGAAGTCCACTGCTTTGACATTCGTCATCCCTTTAACAAAAGAAATTATAAATTGTGTAATAAGTGTTTTTGAATATATTGGCAGTTCTAAATAGCGTATGTGTCATTCCACAGTACATAATTTTAGGTGTAAATAGATTTCAAGGGCGCTGTGTACGCTGCAGTGCCCTTGGCATCCTCAAGGTCATCTGCAGATGACCTTGAACCGCCATATATATCGAAACCTTTAGTTTTGTCAATGCAGAGGGAACTCTTTCTAGCAATTCTGTCGTCATCGGATAGTAATTCCATGTTATAGTGTTCGATTAGTATTAATTTTAGTACGTCATGTAGATCGGAAATGGACAGGCGGTTTATTAATTTCTTTTATTTATTTTTTTTTTCAGAAAAAGACATCACAAATACTGAACAATTAGAAACTACAGATTTAACGTCTGTACCCGATGAGAATATGACTGATTTGGTAGATATTGAAAGGTGAGATTTATTTTCAAACATTATCAACATTGGATTTCGTTTAACAATAGGACAACTCTTTGGATAGAATTCGAGTAGATTTGATATATTTTTTTTCATTATTCGTCCAATTTCGATCTTCTTTGCATGTTGTATATGTTAGTAAATTAAGACTACAATATTTCATAAATTATTAAAACTTTCGTGAGACATTTCACTATAATACTTATAAAAACGGCTTAACCCACGTCGGTGTCGGTACCAACTAGTTTCGAGCCCATCGGGGGCTCATCTTCAGGGTGAGTGGGAACGGTACTATAGCAAGTTCGCGGCCCGTCGCTCGAACCGGGCTCGAAACCAGTCAGTACCGGCACCGATTTACATGTGAGTTAAGCCGTTTTATAAGTAGTATAATATTGCATAAGTTATAAATATGGCAAAACTGCTAATAAATATAGATAATAATAATTACAGACCGTTAGAAGTAATGTATTAATTACCTAATTAATGATGATTATTCGGAGTAACTTATTAAATAATCATTTTTATATTTGGGACCTAATAAAGAGTTAAGAGGAATAGCAAAGGCAGGTTATCTACAAGGATATAATATTTTTAGCGTTGTAAAGAAAAATTGCAGTCATGCAAAAAAATAATTAGGAATAACAAACGCTCGAAATCTTGCATGCATAGATGTTTGTATGGCAAACATGCATGCGTAGATGTATGAATGTAGAAGTGAGATGAGCTATGAAAACTAATTAAATACATATCACCTATTTTATCTTTTTAACTTAACTAAATTTTATCTTACAATTTTAATAAAATAACTAAAAAATCAACATGGCAATTTTGGACATGCCTCAGTTTATTCAACGTGTTTGTGTGTGTGTGTTCAGGCAGTACCCGGCGATCGCGAGCTCCGGCACGCGGCGCGCGTACAAGCAAGAGTTCTCCGAGCTGTACACGGAGTACAGGTCGCTGTACGCGCGCGTTGCGCAGGTGGCCGCCCTCTTCTCGCAGCTGGAGCAGCAGCTGCGCCGCACCGAGCCCGCCTCGCCGCAGCGCAGGGTCAGTGCACAAGTTACACATGTGAACACTTGTCCACGTTCAGTTAATAAACTCCGTACACACTCTGTTTTTCATTTATGGACACGTCACTTATGAGATAAATTACTACACCAAGAAAGATTGCTTGGAAGTATTAATATTATCTGGTAACTTCAGAACTGCAAAATGAATCTGTGGTGAAATTTCGTACATAGATTTCGTCGTCTTAGTTTCTTTTTTTATGCCGCGCCAACGAAGTCGCAGGCTATGGACGTTTATTTTAAAACTAGTTGTAAAATCGTGTTATTTCATCTGTATTATAGTTAGAAACCACAATATAGTATTATTTAATATTGCAGACGATAGAGCAACGCATAGTGGAGGAGTACCAGCGCGTGCGCAACAATACCGCATACCAGCGCGAGAGGCGGCGCGTCAACTACTTGCACCGCAAGCTCAACCACATCAAGCGGATGGTGCAGCAGTACGACCAGCTGGTGAGTACCACTCACCACTCTCCACCAGCTAGTACTCACCCTCATAGAATTATTTCATCATCATCATTAGCTTTTGTCTGCCCACAGCTGGACATAGGCCTTTCCCAATGCCTTCCAACTGGTTAGATTTTGTAAAATATCGCTCTAAATATGCACATTTTTTTAAAACTGACAAGGTTATAACCGAAATATGACGTTATTATTTGTTTTAATACCTTTTAGGTTTAAAAAAAAAAGAAATTTGGAAAATTTATTTGTATGATAACATTATTACAAAGGCGTAGTTTCCGCAATGATTTCAATAAAGATGTAAAACCCGTTGCTATTTCAAGTCTGTATCACATTTAAAGGAGTTGCCAGTAAGTTCCGCGATGAGTTCTTGGGAATGTGTGTAGTGTAGATTTAGCTACATGTGTGATGTGTGCATTATATTGAACTTGTATTGTAAACTTGGTTGGTATTTTGTAATGTTTCTGAAATATTTTTGTATAAAGAAATAGATATTTGGGTCAAATTTTGATTATTTCTATGCACTTATTGTTAAAATTTATTTATTATCTATGAGTTTTACACTCACTAGTAGCACCGTAGTATCGAATTTGAAATTAGTGTAATTTCTCTGTCTATTCGTTTCTCTAAAGTATTTGAATTTTATTCAACAATGTGATTGCATGGCGTTAGTTAACATTGTCAAATTAGTTGATTTAAATCTATTGCAATGTCTTTAATCTAAATGATAATTGTTTTTAGCGCAACTTGAAACCGGAGCGCGTGTCGGCGGCGAGCACCACGCAGGCGTACTGACACTCGCGCTCCCCGCGCGCCGCCCGCTGCCTCTAGTGGCCGGCCCCGCCCGCCCGCGCGCCCCGCCCGCACGCCCCGACACGCCGACACCGCGCCCACGCCTAGTGCGCGCTCCGACACTTGGCTTGTTCACAGACTTATAGCCCTCCATCCTTCATATACATGCTGGTTGTTGCCGAAGCAGCGATGTCCCGGCGTCCTGACGTCTATCAGTTCGATTCTCGAGGTTGTAGTATTTAGATATTAGTTTCACAATTTGATATCATTATTATGTATCCAGATTATTCAATTAATTTTAGTTATTGTCAGTTCTTCCAGTACGTTTAATAAACATTTTGTGCTATATTTTTATTATAAAATTATCGTGAGACACGTATTGTAATCATTAATAGCTATTCATTTTAAAAACATAAAATTTTGCACGCGCTTGGTTTTAAGCTTGTTCTAACATCAACTTTTTGTTTATCAATAAAATGATATTACTCTGGCATCTATAACTTGGTATATTTATAATGTATGACAGAATTTACAAAGTCATTGCGCACGTTGGTCACGCTCGCGGCGTGCACCGGCGCGCATGACTTGCTATAAATCAACATAAACTTCTCTGTACAAGTCAATTCAAGAGACTTATCGGCCTTTGAAAACAATTATATTGACATTTTTATACTATATTAGCCCTAAAATCGTCCCTTTAATTTCCATCCATTTATTCAGATTGGACGTTCGACTTCGCATCTTGCCCCCGCTTGTAAATAGTAAATTAACTCGTAATGTTATTACGACTTGTTAAATTTTATTATTACGTCTAGTTTAATGAATTCTTTTAAATTTATGTTGATAATATAGTTATGATACATATTGTATTTATCATTTGAACAGTTTTGTCGAGTTATTCCTGCTTGTCTACGTCGTCCCAAACGGTCACAAATAATATCAATTTGACATCGTACTTATTATTGTAATAACATTAATTTATTGGAAAGTATCGCGAGAATAGCCCGACGAACTCAACTAATTGTCATACATTTTGCCAAAATTATTTAGATTTTATGATGTTTAATTAGTTTTAATTGCGAAATGAAACGTCTCGAAACGACCGGCCAGTGTTGATCATCCACTAGAAGTAAGTAATTATTCTGGTCCCCAACAGAACTACCCTCCACAGCACAATAAATTAATGAAATCGTAGTTATTTTTTATTCTACATTTGGGCTAGTCATCATTACTATTGCGTATAATATCGCTCGTTCTCAGATTGTCAATTTCACCTTTGCATTGATTTGCAATAGGTTTTGTTTCTACAAGTCTCGCTTCCTTTCACATTTAAGACTTACAAATCTTGCTATCTCATTCTCCGCACTCCAAAGCACATAAGCTCCCCACGAACACACAGTGGTGTCCTCTAGAATGTCAATAATCAGCTCAACATTTGCCTATTATGTAAATAGTAAAACACCGTTACGCCACATACTACGAAAAAGAGCACCCATTTTCTTCTAAATAATTCTTTGCACCCCCTTTCTGTAGGCTTTTTAATCATAGTCTAAATTTTTCAAAAATGTATCATCGCTAATTAATAAAATGTCACTTTTCATAATTTTAATAATTCCTTCGAGGAGAATTATGATAGCCCAAATGTGTATAAAGCCGTCTTATGTATTTTGTCCTAATACTAACGTCCATATTTAAAAAGATGATTTAGCGTTAAGTAGCTATGATTTTTGAACTCTTAAACGCAATGTGCAAGATCAACTCTCTAAAATCTTTTGAAACGATTAGCGATATTGTAGAAGACGCAGCGCTGTAACCCGTGGAGTCACGTGGGTGTTGGTGACGTCACAACGGCGCGTCACGTCGCGTGACACGCGCTATGCACGTGACTTTATTTCTTTGTTTTGATTATTTGGCTTCGAGGTGTTTAGTGTTGTGATTAATTTAAACGAAATTGTTGCGTTTTCTATATTTCGCGTCAATTTAATTTGATAAATATAATTTTGATTTGATAATGTGTTAAAAAATGGCCATCTTGAAATTGTTTCCATCGAATGTATATACCAGTTTATATGTTACGAAGTGTCTTGTACGTGTGTAAATGAATAGCATTACTACGTTAGGTTTACGAAACCTTGTTAATGAATTGTTTCCTTTGATTTTTGTCAATTAATAATGTCAAAAACTTTTTAAATTACTTCTCCTGGTGTGACAGTCAATTCTTTTGTATGGGAAGGGTGTTTGTTGGTAAAATTCTGTCAATTTAAGCAAAGCGACCTTTGCTCATCGGCTTTTATTGTTTTACCCTTTACTCATTTGAATGCTCAATGCTATAGTTATATTTGATATTAGTTGAACGTAAATTTGTCTTTTTAGTGGTTCTCTTATTTATTTTAATTCGGTAATGAAGATATGAACTAGTGAAAATTAATATCATTTTTTTAATCTGTAATTTTGTTTATTACATATATGCGTATATATAAACGTATATATAATATATAAGCCGTTGAAATGTTATTGTTACCAGTAGTGTAAGGCGCGGACTATCGTTGTTGTGTCGATTGCTTGTTGGAGGAGCGGAGGAGGTCGCTAGTGCAAATATTGTTCGTTTGTGAACATCTGTTCTCGTCACTTTGTTAAAGTTGGACATTATTATTTTCGATGCATTCCATTTGTCAATTGATCGATGCACACGCGGCAGGCCCCGGTAACCTCTCACTGCATGCCGGACAGCCCGCGGTCCTTACCGTTCGAATCATAGATGAAATACTCCAAACGCACCTTCCAAAATTACACTTGTTTAAATTTTCTATACTTCAATCACTTTTCGCTATAATTTTTGATTACCCCATTTTGATTTCAACTGAATGTACTTCTTTTAATACTGTATCAAGTTATTTTGATATTATATCGAATTTATAAAGATTGGCTTATCTTCTATAGTAAAATATGTGACTGCAAAATCTAGCGGTGCCTGTCCGTGCGAGTATATTGGGGAGACTTCATTTGCGGCTCATATTGCCAGTAACAAAACAGATGTAACTTCACCTGGCCGCGCAGAGTGGCCGCGAACTCACTCAGCACTCGTCCCAACAATTCTCTCAATTGTGAACCAATGGATATGTTATAAGACGCACTTAAAGTATTCTGTCACAAAGGCAGTATCGAGATGTCAAATGTTGGTCTGTTGTTACCTATTAAGTTATTGAGAGATTTGGAACGAGAGATGTTTGTATTTTGACATGTTTATACGAATGCTAAATCTCAATGTAATATTGTAATAGTCCATTGTACAGTGTAGGATAAATATTTAGTGCTTAATATATATATCGTCATAAAATTATAATAGTTGTAGGAATGAGAATACTAACAAGCTGAGTCGCGGCGCGCAGCGAGCGAGGCACCGGGCCCGCCGGCGCACGTCGTGCGGCCCGGGGCGTTTGCCTTGTATTTATATGTGGTCCATTGATAATATATTATTATGTATTCAGATCAAAAGATATTGTAAATTTTGGTGTACAGTAAACCGTATATCGAGCGGAGCGCGACATTACTCGGAGACGTCTGACCGAACAATTAAATACTATGTATTATGTCATTGTAAATAGAATACGAATTAGTAGCTTAGGCGCGTTAAGGGATATAATCTTAGTGTTTTATTTTTTTAAATTGCTACGAAAGTGTATATCGGGGAGTAGTGTGTGGGAGACGGGGGAGACGGGGGAGACGGGCCCTCCGGTATCAGTGCATTACGAGTCGCGATGTACGGACGAAGGTGGACAGTGTTACAGTGTACAGATCGAGTTTAACAAGCCCGGGCCGCTGGGCCGGGCGAACGACGACTTGCTATGAATCCTGACATCGGCTCACGTTAATTAGCTTTATATAAATATTTCATCAAAATATAAAATACACAAAAAAAATATGGATGTAAATCTTTCGACCAAGTGCTGGTTGTTTTTTTTAAATTATTAAAATGTAAAAAAAATTAGAGTATATACAAAGCATAGGTACAATTTATTAATTATACTTTTCTTTTCGGCATTTGATTGTGACAGTGGAAGGGACCGCTTGTTTGCCGCCGCGGGCGCGCGCGCAGGCGGCGACCCGGCCTGTCTGTCATGTTGTGTGATTTCTTTTGCTCACGTCCTCTTCCATTGCTTATTCGTATCGCCATCTTATCGTATGTAATTTTTTTTTATTTTTAAGGCAGGGTAATGCAGAATGTGGTACTTTTTGTTTTTCACCATTGATGAGTTTTGAAAGTAAGAATTAAGTTGAATTTATCCATTCAATGGAATATGTATTGTTATGGAGGAAACAAGAGTTTGTTGATTTTTGTTCTTAAATTAAGACCATTTTGATTTTCTAATGATTGAGGCAGCAATTAATTATTATTTACGACCATTAAGTTACCACACGCAATATTTTGAAAGTAGGCTCTCTTTGGCGGTGTCAAACGTTTTAATATATATATACAGCACCTTTACAAAGCCCAATTTGTTAAGTTTGTCCATAGAGCTAATTCGCATCAACTCGGAAAAGAAAAATCATTTAGTCGTCGAATTTTTATATTTTCGAAAAGTATTTAGTGTTCTTAGCAGCAAAAAATCATTTTAAACCTATTTTTTTACTTTTTTGATTAAAGAAATGAATTAACATAAGCATAATGTGCAGAGTAAACAAATGTGATTTATAATAAAAATAATGTAAGGGTGTATTTATATATTAAAAGGTTTGATCGTTGCCCGATTTGTGTTAAGATGAGGCTCCGGCGGAGCTCAAATGTCTACTGATGTAAATTTTTTAAAACAGTATTGCACTAGGCAAACAGCATGAGCTGAAGAGAGGTTGTGAAGAGTATCGTTGTAAAAGGTACCTATCCTGAAACAAGAATACAGACTAACTCATTTAAAACGTCAGATGCGTTGCTACAATGTGCATTTATCTTTTTAATTTGGATTGTAGGATCAGTGCCAAACTTTCTTCTTGTTTAGCTCAAAACTATGCAATTGTTAGCATGCTTGAAAAAAACAGCTGAGTTAATTGTTTAGTTAGTCTGCCATTTGTGAATATTTTGTTTTGATAGTAGATATGTAAATCTTTTATAATATATTTGTTTACAATAAATAAATGACAACAATATAAATAAATAAAATTGTATTTTCCATTTAAACTGATGAAAAAAAAATATAAAAAGAATAATATGCAAATGAAATTTGTTTTTTAATTAACCTCCCAAACTTGCATCGTCGAAATCACGTTTATTTTAGTTAAAGCGGAAAAAACTGGCTGAACCGGGGGTATAGATGGCGAGTTTCGACTGTTATGAAAAATTATTACTATTATAATCTGTTTTGTCAAAAAGAATAAGTATTCGCACAAGTGTCAGTACAGTGTAGTTCTAGGGGTTAAATAAGCACTACTCCGTAACGTAAGTGTGAGTATAGAAACTTAAAACTCACTGGAATAATCTAAAGATCTAAACCTTCTAATTAATGAAATTGTAATATGCCGCCATTCAACGTTCAGAATTTGGATGTTGCCAGCAGTATAATTTCGCTACCATATCTCTTTGTCTATGATTTCCACTCTTTGATGCTCTTTTACCTCATTAATTACGTGCATTTTTAATCTACAAAATGTTTTACACTTTGTTTTTGCTCAAAAAGCTGAATTGCTAAGATAATCGAACAAAAATGTTTCGCGAAATTTAGTTTTTAATTAAATTATGTTATAATTACCATCTAAGTGCAATTTGTAATATATTGATGATATAAATATATGACATCGATCGATTGAATTCTGTTTAAAATGTCGAACTATAAAGACAGCAAAAATAAATCTGCTCTTAGCACAAGATGGGCACAGATGTCCAAACAGGAGCAAATTATTGAAAGAAAGAAGTTGGAGATACAAGCTAAGGTGGAGGCTCAAAAGCAAGCTGCTGCACTTGCTGCACAAGTAAAATTGAACAAGTAAGTTGAAGACATAATTTGTACAAAACTAGCTGTCACCCAAGACTCCGTCCGCGCGGTATGGTAAAAAAATGATTAGGAGCCTTTTCCAAGCTATCATCTTTCACCAAATTTAATTCATATTCGTTCAGACGTCTAGGAAATACGTCATTGATATCACCATATTTAAAGTTTTAACTATCAACTATTGTTTATCTTTTTTATTTCAATTTCTTAGGATCACTATACAAAACCATTTAAAGATAAAATAAACTTTTCAGCTCAAGTAATCAAGATGAGAAATCAGGAAACATTTTTTCCAACGATGGCTCTTTTATGAGTCAATACAAAGCTTTACTAGAAAAACAGAAACTAGAAAAGGAAAGAATAGAACTGGAAACACTTGAAGAGGAAAATAAATCAAAAAAGAATGAACCAAAAGTTAAAGCAGAGGAAGCACAAGACCAAGATGACGATGAAGATGATGATGATGATAGTAGAGATGAATATAATGATGACTCTGATGAAAACACATCAAATGAAAGATCAAGGTAATACAAGATCAAATTTAGTATATACTTTTAGTATAGAAAGCCATTTTTTAAACAATCCAGAATCCTGCCTGATTTTAACACGGTGATGCAGTTGTAAAATGATGTTGATGAAAAGATGTCATGAATAAATAGAAAAATATAATCCTTGTTTCTAGAGACACACAGAGAAGGTGGAATAGCAGAGGCAGAAATAGTCCTACCACTCCTGTTGTGGAAGATAGAAAAAAAATTAATGAGAAGCTAATCCCTCCACTAATGAATATCCCTGTTAGACCACAGGAGACTCGTACACCTAATACTCTAAAACAGTGGAATTCTTACGGTGGTTCAGATTCTGAATCTGAAACTAATAATGAAGACAGAAAGGCATCCCCACATGACACTACAAGTGGTCCATCTGGCCCGGGCACAATGGGACAATGTCTGGGACCTATGGGACCAGGACCCATGGGACACAAACACATGGGGCCTAGGCATATGGGCCCTGGACCAATGGGGCCAGGACCAATGGGACATGGTTCCATGGGTCCAGGTCCAATGGGCCCCAATATGGATTCTATGGGACCAGGACCAATGCGTCAAATGGGACCACATGGTCCAGGCCCAATGAACATGGGCCCAAATATGTCACCTGGCCCTAGACAAAATATGGGTCATGGACCGAGGCCTATGAATGGACCTGGGGGGCCTAATATGCCTCCTATGCCACCTTTTTTTGGTGGCCCACCAAACTGTCCGATGCCACCAAATTATATGGGTCCAAATGGTCCCAGAGGTCCTTGTGGTCCTGGCGGCATGCCACCAAACATGTGTGGTCCTAATATGCGTGGCCCTGGACCAAATGGTCCAATGCCCCCATTCTTTGGTCCACCTTTTCCAAACCCTGGAATGATGGGTCCCAATGGTCCACCAAATTCAATGATGCCATCTAATTCTATGCCTTTTATGGGCTCACCACCTTTTGGTCCCAATGGACCCAACTTTAGCAATAACAGACCTCCTTTTGTACCTAATGGCCCTCCAAATATGCCATTTATGCCCCCTACCTCAATGCCACCTAATTCATTGCATACCATTCCCGAACCAAAGCCACTAAATGCAGTCAGCATTCCACCTCCGGAGCCCATGAAAATTCAAAATATTCCACCACCAATGCCTTTGCCACTGAACCATATACCGAAGCCTAAGGAATTGGATCCTGATAGTACATCAGCAGCAGCACAGGCCTCGCAAGGTATGACGTATTTTATAACATCCCCACAGTATGTTAACCTCTTTTTAACTCAAAGGATTGAAGAAGTTTATTAGTTCTGGGATTCTTAATATATTATGTAGAAATTCAAAGTATGCCATAATAACGCTATATGTTCTCTTGGTCACATGAAATTGTGACACCTGTTTACGCATGATGACCAAGGAAAAACGTAACTATGGTGCGTCTGTTATTCTGAATGTCTATGGACACCTATGGTCACATTTGTGATCGCGTTTGTCCTCTTATAAAAAAAAAGTAGATTCATTTCTGTATATATCCACATATATTACAAAAGTGTAATATATGTCATTTCTATATTATTATTAAGCATCCCAGGACTTGACTGGTTAGTATGTGGAAGTGAAGTTTGAGTCTGTGCCTATGTGCGGTACTCGGTGTATTGAGTGAATGTTGATGTTCGCGTGGCGTTGACGTTGCTGACTCGTGGTGTGCAGTTTTCTCTGCAGATGTGCTCCCGCCGCCCGCCCAGCGCGCAGCAGCTGAGGTCGCCAGCAACGGCGACCATTGGGAAAATGTCCTGAAAGCAATACATACACAAGACCAAAATTTGTGGTAATGCCGTGTACCACCCACTATAGTCCGTACAGGAGGGATACTGTATTTCATTTTATATTTACAAATATCCATTTTAATGAAACTCAAACCAGCATTTTAAGTATTACATTGCAAAAATGTAGAAAACCATAGAGCACATACCAAAACCATAAATTCGTTAGTTAATAGAGCATGATAGAATCATTCTGTGATAGTACACAAACACTGGTTTAAGTTTTATTGAGTAAAATACCTATTTAAGTCATCCTTAACATATATTTTTGATATATAACTCGATTAAATGTGGAATAATTACAGGTTCCTTCATAATACGAATTCTAATGAATATAAGGCGTTCCGCGAGCTGGTGATGAAACTTCGCAAGGAGGACGGTGATGACAAGAGTCAAGTGAAACCTGAGGACAGATATGAACCCGAGTTCTGTTTGGAAGATGATGACAGTTATGATGAAAGCAAGCCTATTAAGCAAGAGACTTGTGATGGGTAAGTGACATAGTTAACTTTTAAGTTATTTGAACCGATTACCGCTCACAGTTGTTAAATGATTACTGAGGGAATACTAAGAAAAACTACATATAGCGATTTACCATAATTCTACATTACGCACTTACTTAAGCAATTAACGACTCCTAGTGTGGCATAATTGTCAATAATAGAGAATAACAAATATTTTTTTTGACAATTTGTTGACAATCACTCAATTTTTAATATTTTTTCTTTGTGTCATTTATGCAACAAAAACAGTGACTCAAAGCATGATGATAGCGATCATGCGAACAGTAAAGACGCGGAGGCTCGCCGGCGGGAGAGGAAGAGGAAATCGCGGTGGTGGGAGGACCCGCCCGCTGATGTCAAGCCTCCCGGCGTGGCCCCACCCCTGCCGCCAATGTTGCCAGGTGCGGTAGGATCAAAGGAATTAATCTAATACTTTCGCTTGTATTTAGATATTTTAGAAATATACATTGTGCATAATCCCTTACCAGTATGCATTACTAATTTTATTACTAAAATCTATATTTTGTTTTAATTTTAGAAACGGATCCTTGTTTTATTGATAAAACATTTCATGTTTACATTTTATGTAACTAGAGACACCGGTGACCCGAAGTGTGCCTTGGCCTGCCACCTTGACCCCATTGAAATTTATGATCGTATATTTTAGGTGCAAAATTAGCTAAAATCGAGGAAGAAGGTATGAAGCTGACCAACATCCACCGCAACAACCCTGCGCTCATGCAGTACGCCATCACCAATTACGGCACCACCAACCTCAGTCCGGAAGACTGGAAGAAGTGCGAAGATAACTTCAAACTAAACCTCCTGTACCAAGTATGTTTAAATCTGTTTCAAATTTTAGAGTCCACTTTTGTACAACGACACTGAACATTGACGGTGGCTATATATATCGGATTAAAATAGCCTAGCAAAGGGTACGGATTTCCGATCGCGTGGTCAAGAGTTCAAATCCCGTCATTGGAATATTTTAAACCTAATCCTACCATAAGCCTAGAGCATAATTGGAATGGTACATGAAATATTAGAAAATCAACGAAAAATGCTAATATTTAAATTAAAAAAATTAAGATTCCTTTGTTTATTTAGAAGATACATTTCTAATTGTCTACAATCTAGATAATTTTATTTTATACTTTGCCCAGGACATGTTAAAAAAGAGACAAGAAGTTGATCGGCTGGCGGCGGCGGGCAAGTTCAAGTACGAGTATGACAGTGACGAAGATACGTCGGAAGGTACCTGGGAACATAGGTATGTACTTTTTGTAAGAGGAGCCTGAGCGACGGTCACAGGTGACCTTCGACGCCAATGGGCATCCTCAACGCAGAACTGTAGATACACGCCATTTTTTTTTTATTAAAAAAGAAAATATTTCACACAAACAGATTATTAGATTACTTAAATTTTGTTATATTAAAGTTTATATTAATTGAGGGCTTGAACCTCAAAAAGATTCCTTCAAAATATGAGATTGTTTAAATAACATTTTAATCATTTTGAGTATGCTTGTTAGCTGCCTAAATTTACCTAAACACGGCTGTTTTATGTAAATGATTTAACTAAAATTATATAAATGTAAAAATCCCGGCATGAGTGTCTTACAATCGCCTTTTTCTTATATTTTCTAATGGACGTAATGAAATTATATTAATATGAATTTTTGTACGTCCAGATTACGAGCGAAGGAGATGTGCGCGACAGAGAAGTGGGCGACGGAGCTAACCAAGCAAGCGGCTGGGAAACATCACATCGGCGACTTCTTACCGCCGGAGGAACTCAGGAAGTGAGTACATGTCATAAATTAAAAAATAAATTTTCGTTCCTGCAATGAGGAATGCCCGTTTATTAAATTACTAGGTCCCTTGATTTCAATAGTATCCATAGGTCGCTGGTTCAGATCCGGCTTGAAGGACCACGTTTACATTTATTTCTTATATTCAACAAATCTTTTAATTATTTTAATATATTTAACATCAGAGTCCGAATAGGCTGTATTTTCCTTAGTCACCTTAGACTAGCCATCTTTATTTTAGTGTTCTACATAACATTTTGGAAGGCATAGGAGAAGGCTAATGTCCAGATGTGGGCAGACTAAGGTTCATAATATTAATAAAAAAAACGCTTTAATAAGTTATTTAACAGTATCGGTTCCCTCTATCTCTGCCCGTCTTCTAATTCAATATGTCTTTTGGTTGTAATTTCAGATTTATGGAGAAATACTCAGCTATAAAAAGTGGCAAGGAGCCAGATTTAAGCGATTATAAGGAGTTTAAATTGAAAGAGGATAATATTGGTAAGTTGATCTTTGGATGCGGAAGAGGACCGCATACTGTGGAGGACATTAAGAAGTTCTACATCCAGAAAAAAGGTTCATGATGATGATGAAACTTATTTCCATGTTCCAGGATTCAAGATGCTGCAGAAGCTGGGCTGGACCGAGGGTGAAGGTCTCGGCGCGGAAGGCGGGGGTATTGTAGAACCTATCAACAAGTCAGTAATCTTTTTTTCGTTTTGTTTTGTGTTAATTTTTATTACCCTAAATGAATACTATACCGCGCTCGTGTTGGCACGTCATATATAAGACTACTCTTACTACCGATGTGCCAAATCAAATGTCTTGTACTATATGTGCCTTTGTAAGTAATTTAATTATTATAGCTTCCCAGGTTTGTTAAAATGTACAAGAAGCTTGGATTTGTTTTTTAATTTTCTTGTGTTTCGGTGTTGCAGGGCGCCCCAGCCGGTTGCTAACCTGGGACTCGGCGCGGCCGCGGCGGATGTGGTCAACTCGGAGGACGACGAGTTCGACGCCTATAGGAAGCGCATGATGCTCGCCTACAGGTTCCGACCCAACCCACTTGTGAGTACGCCTTGTACATGTCACCGACAGATTACGAATACTAATATTGATGATAATAATTTTGAAGCGCCAACAGCCACAGGTTAAGGGTACGAACTACCGATCATGGGTTCGAGACCATATCCTAACACAAGCATTTTCAAGCTTACCAAGAATGGTCACAAGAAATATTAGTCAATTAACAAAAATTTGCTAATATGTTACTAATAAAAAAATTATAACATTTTTTCTTGTTCCCAGAATAATCCAAGACGACCGTACTATTAAGTGCAGATGGCTAGGATCAGTATTGCTAAAGGAAAATACTTAAGTAATCGGTAAAAATTAAGAAAACAATGTTTTATTCATATGAGAAATGTGAAAATGTCCTATGCCCTTTAACAGTCCGTTTCCACTGCGGACACATTCGTGCGACAGATGACGGTGCATGCAGATCTGACCGCAGTGGAAGCGAACGGTACACGCATGTTATTACAATCTTTACGTCAAGAATGCTACAGTATGTACATTTTAATATAAGTCTTAAATAGATTGTTTTTCTTGATGGTAAAATTAATTTTGATCAAGAAAAAAATCTCTTAATTTAAAGTAGGTTAGGTTTATTGATTTTTTTTTATTGATTAAATTTATTAATTGAAAACATTGTATGTTTATTTCATAACCCATTAGATTTATTGCATCACTGTTCAAGATATATTTGGTTTTTTTATAACAATACTCCTTATACAAATGTGTTGGCTCCGAATCTACGCTTGTAATAAAACTGGCTACACACGTTCGGTGTTACAAGAACAGTGGGACTTCATCTATACTACGCGAGGAGACAAATCAGAGCTACAGTTTATCTCAAATTTACAATGATGTCGACGCGTAAATTTTATTAAACAATCTGAAAATTCAGTTAAAATTTAACGTTTGTTTCCGACTTTACAATTAAATATTAATTAAAAAAAAAAGTAACGAAGTATTACTTTACTTTATGATATTGCAATAATAAAACTAAGAAACAATGATCTTAATGTTTGATACACAAAATATACAGCTAATGATGGTTTTTGAATAAATAGTAAAACAGCCATTCGCAGGCAATCTCATCATCATCAGCCTTTTCCCACTGCTGGACATAATCCTACCCCAATGCTTTCCACAGTATACGGTTCTCTTTCCGCATCCAACGCCTTCCCGTCGTCCGCTCTTCTACGTAGGTACAATCGCAATCGTTCGCAGTGTTCCACTAAACAAATTGCCTCGTCCGAAAACTTCGGCATATCTCACAAATTAACGAATGACGAGCACAAATCAGGGGTAACAGTAAAAAAGCAAATGTTAATTAGTCGTCTGCATGCTCTGGCCACTGACCGACTTTTTCTCACAAACGTAGTTAAAAACTGCTTCCTTTTGGCTATTATGCCAGCGTCGTCGATTTAATACTTACGAGACGTTCAAACGTCTAGTTTTTAACACGTTCGCTGCGGCACCAATATTTGCGTACTTTCCGTCCCTGCGGTATGAGGTGTTGTTATCGACCCCCGACTAGACGTTAGTGCGACACGCGGTCCATTAGACCCCATCTCCTTTAACAAAGTTATGCCCTTCGCACCACAGAGA